>CAHIKZ030000956.1:0-155000 GCA_903632075.3 Acanthosepion pharaonis | reverse complement strand
AGTGCAAGAGCTTTGCGGATGTTGAAGAACACACAGTTTTGAATTCAGTGTTTTCCTTCTTCTATACTGGGTGCCAACCAAGAGTTGGATTCATATATTTCCCAAGAGGATTTGTGCAAAAGTAAATATAACGATCTCGAGTAGAACTCGAACTCGGCTCCCCAGTTTCTCGTTGCGAGCCTCTTACCATTATACCGACTGCGCATCCAAATATGACTTGCGATCGAAAATTCACCACTGGTTAACTTTTTAACAACCATTGAGACGATATAAACTGAACTAATAATTATATTGGAAGATTAAATAGCGCTAATTTCTTGGTCAAAAGGAGTGATCTCAAAGCTGAAGCACCACCGGAAGTATTCGCTTATTAAATTACGATAAATATCCGTTAAAATAATTTGTGAGGATCTTCTTTACGATTAGAAAATTGTCCGCTTATGTTCGTATGTTGAGTGGAGGATGTTTTGTGTGAGAGTGAAAGAGTTTAAGTTGCACCGGTTGTGGTTGTAGGTAGGCAGATCTTAAAATGTTTTATAAAAGTTGGTGCTATAATAAAGTGTATTTAACGTGTTTATTAATGAGAAAAATAGTTCCACATACTAATGTTACTCTAGGAATTCGATCCTCACAGAGTGCTCCACTTTTCTGACATTGTGTCGTACAAATGCCAATGGTAATATTAGCTGTTTCAACATAAGGAAACATTCGGGATTTATTGACTTAGCCGCCAGTACTACCACCGTTTTAAATTTATAAAATCTTTCTATTAAAACAATTTCTCAAGTCCATTAATCGTTATCACTCTTCCGATTATTGTTAGGGGGGTTCCTTCCTAACCTTTTGTTTGAAGTAGTGTGGAACATCCACATATTGATCATGTCGTTATTTCTTATTCGAGTCACGTGTTATAACCATTTCAGTTTTAGGAAATCTGAAACAAAATGGCGACAGAAAGAATAATTATACTCAGGATCAGTAATAAAAGACATCTGGATTCATGCCTTTTTTCCAGCTCATTAGCGCGAAGGGGAAGAAACAGAATCCAGCGGGATTTGCACTCGGCACGCCGAATTCACTTTTCGCACTGATATCTATTACACCACCCGCGCTCCTACTAAAACGCATTACCTACCACCACACTGTGTTCACATCAATTGTTTGGTTTCTGTAAATGTTCAGTAAATGTTGATGAATGTCAGTGGGTGAAGTTATCTCTGCTTAGTTGAATTAATTTGTTTGACGCGCACTTTTATATCAGACACCATTTTGCCAGAGTACCGCCCAGTTGTAATCAAGTCAAAAAACAGTTCCTGCAGAGTTTCTATACGCTATAAAAGGACAATTAGTGCCAATTGGAGTAAAAGTAAGAGAATTTCAGCTTGAATTCCTCAGATCTGGGTTTGCTCATACTAAAATTAACTTTTCGGTCTAACAGACTCGTTTTTGTTGATTTGATTATTCGATTACAATATTGTTCAAATACCGAATGATTTTTCTTGCCTGGGGCGAATTTCATGCAAAATTATTAGGTCTCTCTCTCTCTCTCTCTCCCTCACACACTCGCTCTTTCTCATTGTCGCCCTCTGTCTCTCTCTCACTTTCTCTCTGTCTCTCTCTTTCTCTCTCTCATTCCCTGTCTCTTTCTGTCTCTTTTTCTCTCTCGCTCACTCTCTTTCTCTCTATTTTCTCTCTTGCAGATGTTTTCTCTTTTTTAATCTACCTCATTCTCTCCTTTTCCTCCTTTTTCATTCACTACTCTCTCTCGTTATATATATATATATATATGTGTGTGTGTGTGTGTGTGTGTGCGCGCGCGCGCCTGTGTCTGTGTGTATTAGAGAAAAAATGTAAGACATAATGAAAAAAATTACTTGTGACGCGTTTCATTCGTTAGAACTTCATCGGGCTGAGTTTGTTGACGCTGTTGCGACTACACATGCGCATGAACGAGAAACACTGGTATTTTCAAAATTTTTGAAAGAATTTTTTTTTGTTTTTGCAATCTAGACAAATTCATCTAGATTCTTTTTCTTTTTCGTTTCATCATCTTTTTCATCAAATATCCCATATATAAACACAGTTTATTTTAGGATATTACAACAAGAAGATGTGTAAGGATCGCTACAAATTACACTCGTGTTTCAACACATAAACATGCGTCTCTTCCGGCGACTGTAGATTACTGGCAAGTGAACGATTAATTTGATTTCAAAAGCAAAATGCATCGTCATTTTTTGAGAAAAAAAATAAAATAAAAAAAATAAAGGCTTGAAAGCTTTACCCTGATCAACCAATCGAGTATGACCTATGTTAAATTTAAACTAAGCGAAAAAAAATTTAAAATTATTATCTTGTCGAGGTAAAGATTTAATATCTAACAGCAGCCAGACATTAACTTAAAAACTGATAGAAACGGTTACAATAAATGTACACAATCTAAGAAAAATAATCTAAAGATATAGAATTATTTGGTAAATAATACGCAACCATTAAATAAATACCATCCATATAAGATGTTAATAATAACAATCAATGTAAAATGCCAAAAATACTAACTAAATACCAACACATCCGTATAAGATGTTAATTACTACTAGAGATCAATTTTAAACTCAAAATTAATTTTTTTTATGGTAACACAATTCAATAAAATCTAAGAAAAATTTTCATCTAAAAATTAGACTTTTTAAAATTTTTCTTTGAACATCAAAGAACTTGATAACTTCCAATGTCATTTTTTTTTTCAATTTTCATATCGTTTTAAACTTCAAAAATATTTAGATAAATTATTTCACAGTTTAATTTGAAGTATAAGATATTACTACCTAGTCTAAAATAATTTTAGTAAGAAATAAAGATTTCAATCGTCGGGTTCTCTACTTTAAAGATAGTAATTAGGTAAACAAGAGATTTAGTTAAACATTTGTTTAGCAATGGGCATTGGCCCTGAATTCCTACAATTACATTGACTAGTATCATTAGTAATATTTATCTTGGAACATGAATTATGATCCAGATTATGAAATTGTCTTAAAATTTTATTATTGTGTAACTTTATAAGCTTTTTAAGATCATTGGTGTAGCTATAACTTATTTTTAATATGTTACTGTCAAATATTTTACTAAGAGGGTAATTTTTAAGTAAATGTTTATCAATTAAATGAACTACTGGGTTAAATTAATGCTGGTCAATTTGTTAAATGAGGGGTTTATCAAATGTATATATATATATATATATATATATATATATATATATGTGTGTGTGTGTGTGTGTGTGTGTGTGTGTGTGTGTGTGTGTGTGTTTGTACAGTTTGCAATTTGTTATATTTATTGGGAATGATACTTAATATATATATAAATAAAAATATATATATATATATATATATATATATATATATATATATATATATGTCCGTTGGTGTGATTAAAACAGTGCTCAATGCAGACTAAACTAACAGAGTTAATAAGTATATATTAATAAATATACATAATACTGCACACCAACAGTTTAAGTTTGAAAATGAATCTAAATTCAAATTTAACTTATAGTGTAATTAAATATTTAATAACAGTAATAATTTACCCAAATAACACCACGAAACCGCGAGATCCAGAAATATTAACCAGATTGTGATCAGTTCTTCGTACCTGATGACTGCATAGGGCATGAAACTACGAGTGGTACTGCCGGTGTGGGGTATTATATATATTTATTAACTAACAGTGGAGCCCGGCGTTGCCCGGGGATGTAACAGTAAGAGATAGATCAAGTATCGACCATCATAAAGACTGAAAAATAAAATTGACAAAGATTATTGTTGAAGGTTGACGGACACGCATGTCTTAATTAGTTTTTTTTTTTTTTTTTACGAATTGGTCCAACCCAAACTCAAACAGAAACATTGTTTACAATCGTTATGAGTCTCTACCGATTGAATAGAATTTTATTATAAACAATTGTCTTGTAAATGGAATTTTAAAGCATTCTGAATGTAAAAAAAAAAAAAAAATGTGCAAGACAATAAGAAACACTACCTGCCAAAAAAAAAATGAAGTTTTGTTGAAATCGGTTGAAAAAAATTTTTACAATTTATGATTTTTACTTATTGAATACAGTAAAAAAATTGCATATTTTGCTTGTGGTGATTCATAATTAGAATTCTGATTTGAATATATTTTCCACTCGTTGTTTCTAATACAAAAAATATTAACTTTATTTGGGTTTATTAATTTTTTACAAGTACTGTGTTCTTTCCTTAATAATTATCATCTTCGAAATATTGTTGTTTTTGTCTATCAGATTTCTTACGTCAGCATTTTTAAATTATTTCTTAATACTTTCTTTTAAATATTGAATTAATTTCAAATAGAACCAATGCCTTATTGATCTGCCTTGTAACAAATTGCCAAGGGAATTGTAAAAATGGCCCTAAAGTACGTGGAATTATCTTTCCCTAAAGATAAAGAATTATCTGATTTTTCGATTCGTACAATCAGTAGAGATCGTTAGATTATTGTTTATGTTGACGGACACGCATGTCTTAATTATTTTTTTTTTTACGAATTGGTCAAACCCAAACTCAAACAAAAACATTGTTTTCAATCGTTATGATGAGTCCCCCGATTGAATAGAATTAGAATTTGATTATAAACAATTGTCTTGTAAATGGAATTTTTAAAGCATTCTGAATGTATAAATAAAAAAAAAGTGTGCAAGACAATAAGAAACACTACCTGCCAAAAAAAAAAAAAGTGGATGTTTGTTTTATCGGCTGAAAAATGTAAGAAATCCGATCCCATATATAAAGGAACACACGCACACACGCAACCTGGGTTTTTTAACCTAAGTCACTCCACGGAATCGCTAAAACATAGAGCATAGTCTGATGAAAAAGACGTCAAAGTTTATGAAAGCAAAATTTTATCGTCAAAATGCTTATGTTTTTATGAAGAGGATAGACTAAATTTTTTTTTAATTATTTTTTTAAAATTATTCCATCATTTTAGAATATTCTAAATTTTGATTTAAAAAACCTTGTTTCTCTTTGTCGCAACAAGGGGTAGTAAATAACATAGATAATTTTTAGCGCGTTTTTTTGTATTCACACACATTAATTTGGAAAATCTTGCAAAAATAAAAATAATTGTCAGATGTTTCTGAAACTTTCAGAAGCTATTCACAGATGATCGAAATTATTATAAATATCTTTTTTTTTATTAAAGTCATGGCAGAAATATTTTTTTTTATATTTATTAACACCCCCATAACTAATTTTATGAAAAACTCTAGAAATTCGAGACCATCGGTTTTAGTGATTACAATAGTTAAAAGCACAAGGCTTTGAAGAATGCAAATCATGTTTTTTTTTTTTTTTTTTTGGCCAACGTACCTGAAAATCAGCTGTGAATTGTAAAATACAAAACTCAATAAAACAAATATATTATTTAGTTTCAAATGCTTTTATTTGTTTTAATTTGTTTTTATGAATATGGACAATATTTTCTGAAAGCAAAAAATTTTTTCAATGAAAATTGAATTTTTAATACAATTATTTCTTATTTCTTTAATTTTAAAAAGATTTTTCAAAAATTTTTAAGTTGAATTTTTTAAAATATTTTAACATTAGTTAAAAGCAACATCAACCTTTCAAAATGTCCGTGTGAGATTGTCATTGTCTCGCGCTTTGAAAATTGTATAATTTAGACCAATCAGATTAGCCATGGTATTTAAAAAATGTAATTTTTGTGTTTATAGTCGGACAGTAATTATCAAGTACGGAAGACCAGCCAGAATACAATTTAGTTGCATTATTTGAGTTCAGCATTGTTCTCCGCTGTTAAGCCCTTTACTTTTGCGAAACACGTATGGAGAAGTTAATTCGAGTTTTCAATTTCAACTGAGAAGGGTACTTACAAGTAACAGTATCATCTTATGAAATTTAACGACTGCTAAACTTTAATTTATATGATCTTATTTTTATATTAATCTCAGTTATGACATTTTTCCATAAATGAAATATCAAAACTAATAATAAAATGATGGAAATACAAATAACACAGTAAAATGTAATAAATGTACATAAAATTATAGTATTTTATGTACACTTCTGATAAAATTTCATAAGAAAGGTACCTAAATTAATTAGATACCTTTTTCTTATGAAATTTAATCTCACTATTAACAGTCTTATTTTTTTAATTTCTTTATATTTTCCATAAAGCATCGTAAACGTAAAAAATGAAAGCTAAGTACAAAATAAAAAAATAAAAAAAAAAAAAATTAGAGCGTTGAAAGTTTTCCTTAAAAGTAACAAGGTAAATAATTTGTTCACTTAAATAATTTCACTTCTTTCCATCCGTAGAAGGAATTATCCTCCCGTAAGTTATCTAAACGTCATAAATGTGCCTTTCGTCAATCGTCAAGCGATGCTTTGTTTTTATTTTCAAATTACATTTTTTCGGCGCAGAAGCTAAGTTAAGCTTGGTTCAAAATATTTTAAATAAACAGTATAATTTCTGTTTTTATTAAAATCAGCTTTGAAAAAATGATAATTGATTTTTAAAAGAATATCAAAGTTAGATTTTAATCTTTTTATCAAATCGAAAAAAATGATTGAAAATGATTGATTATCTGTCCTTTTTTTTGACCAAAAAAAACAAAACAATATATTTAACGAAAATTTCAGACGTGCTAAGAACGATTAAAAAATGTAAAAAAATACCCCAAAAATACTTTGATCTTTCCTCTTTAATAATAATATGAACATTAGACGATAAAATTTTGTTTTCGTCAAGTTCGGCTTTTTTTTCATTATGCTAAGCTCTTTTGTTTACATTTTCGTGGGTGAGTTGTCCACCTTTCATTCTCACGATGTGTCTTAATCGTGTTTTCAAATTGATTTTGTTAAAAAACAATTATGTTTTTCCCATTTTCGGCGCCGTTAGAACCACCACAAGGTAATTTTATGTAGTCCTGTGAAGTTTTGTTGAAATCGGCTAAAAAACGGAGGAAATTCGATCCAATATATAAACGTTACAGACACACACACACACACACACACACACACACTGCGTTTTATAATAATAATATATATATATATATATATATATATATATATATATATATATATATATATATAAAGCAAAGTAAACCTAAAGAGCCAGACAAACCTACGTAGGTTTCACCTACGCGGAACGTCAGGGCAGACTGGCTGTGTTTTCAAATTCAAGCGAACGTCAGGGCAGACTGGCTGTGTTTTAGAAATTCAAGCGAACGTCAGGGCAGACTGGCTGTGTTTCAGAATTCAGCGGAACGTCAGGGCAGACTTGGCAACCAATCTGCCCTGACGATCCGGTTTGTTTGGCTCTTTTTAGTTTACTTTTGCTTTATTTGCTCTACTTAGCGTATTATATATATATATATATATATATATATATATATATATATATATATATATATATGTAAACGTAGCCTGACGATTGCGTCTAGCATGAGACAGCCAGTTGCCTCTAAGTGTTGATTTCAGTGTTCACTTTTATATTTACACACGCTATCTCTGATATTAGCATTTTATCCCATAAATATAGCACACCTTAAGAGTATATTTCTTCATATATATATATATATATATATATATATATATATTCAAACATTCAACCCCAAGCAAGGCAGGAAGCCACTAGCACGCAAGGGTTACTAAGTTGGAGCGAGAACAAAGATGAGTGTTAGAAGAAAGGATGAAGAGAAGGTTAGGGGATAGGTCAAGGCATCTGGAGACGTCGATTGACGTTAGATTTGAATAGTTGGAGATTATAGCTATCAGGAAAACAAGAACTAGGGACGGAGTTCCACAGGCGAGAAGTGCGAGACCTAAAGCTATTGGAGTAGAAGAGACGGCTACATTTAACAGTTTCGACAGTGAAAGCGAGATGTCAGCCTAGTTGAACGCTTAAATTCATGAAGTCTGGGAACCAGCGAAAGCAGCTCATCGGAGCAGTTACCGTGAAAGTATTTGTAAAAAAAGACAGAGGGAGGCAATAGCATGTCTGTGAGAGAGCGGCTGCAGACGAGATGCCAGATCAGGGCCAATTACATTGGATATCCGTCTTTGGATTTTATCAAGGACCTTGAGACAAATAGAAGGGGCCCCAGACCACATATGGCAGCAATACTCCATGCAAAGGCGAAGGATTGACTTCGGCGAGAAAAATTTAAAGTACCAAGCTCTGTTCCATCTTCAAGGGAATTTTTTTTTTTTTTTGAATAACTAATTCTTGAAATTTACGCGTTTTTATAAGCATATTCATTATTAAAATTAAAATTACTATGGTAACGGCTAGAGCAATTATTTATATGCTCTACTTTTGCATCGAGCTCTGTTTTTTAAAAATAATAACAAAAATACTAAAAAACTTTGGATTATTTACCTAACGAGTTCTTTCCCTATATATTTTCACACACACACACACACACACACACACACACACACACACACACACACACATATATATATATATATATATATATATATATATATATATATATATATATATATATATATATATATATATATATATATTAGGAGGCCTGGTGGAATAATGGATAGGCGGCTTGGATTGAGGAATCGGAGAGCCGAGTTCGAATTCCAGTCGAACCCATTGGGTTCTATAGCCCTGGATGGCAACTGGTCTAGGAGAAGTACAACTCTGAATACAAAACCAGCGAAGGGTCGGTTGAGGACTCTGTGGCACGTAGTGCACCCGGCCCCTGTATTCGGCCCTTCAAAATAAAGTGTGGATGGTTCGGCACAAAACCTTCACCACTATAATCAAATCACATATGCTGGTATCGGGCTGTCGGTTCCTAGGAACTGAGCTGCTTGACCCTCATACGTTGAATACGACGGGAGAGTCGAATATATATATATATATATATATATATATATATATATATATATATTTAAATTTAAATGTGTACTTAGGCAGCATTTTTTCATTGATGCATGTTTCACAAAATAATATAGACCAATGCCTATAATTTATAACAGAAGCTATTGGTTTACACCAACGGCTTCCCATACTTAATACTTCTCGTTTTCACTCTCGCGTGGTCATGTGTGACGTCATGAGAAGCGGTGCGATTTTCGCTTCCGGCGTCTTGTATGCATGAGTTTGTCGTTGCTTGGAAATCTTCCATGTAAACATAAACAGACTAACATTATTGTCCGTGTATTTGTTAATATATTGTAATGTCATTGTCATCTTTGATAATGGCTTATGTCAGCCAAAAGCTTAGATAGGATTAAAAAATATGTATCAATATTGTGATTTTCTTTCTTCTTTTAATGATAATGCTATTAAGCTTATCAGACGACATGAAAAGAATTTACATAAAATAAATGGACAAAACTTATCTATATTATTTAATGAAACATTTATATATGTGTGTGTGTGTGTGTGTGTGTGTGTGTGTGTGTGTGTGTGTGTGTGTGTGTGTGATAGATTATTCGGCATAGTTATAATGTCTTTTTAGAGATATGCATACTTTGATATCGTTCAAATACCTCCAAAAATAAGGAGGTCATTCAAAGCTGAATTCACAGTCGTGGCAGAATTACGCCATTTAAGAACAGATGTTAGCCACAACGACTCGGACCGCTTCAGTTGCTGTCTGCTTCCACGCCGACCAGATCTGTCCTATTTCAACAATGTAATTATCTGCATCTTACTAAGTTATCGCCCCAACTTCCGCTATTTCTAGCGATTTCCTTTATTATTTTACACCACTAGCAAAATTCCAGGCATCCAAGTGACATCGGTTTGGTTAGAACTCTAAACAAATCAGTGCTGAGTTAAGTTCAACCATTAGTTAAAAACAAAAAAGTCATTTGATAATCCCTTAATTTGGAAATAAGCAAAAAGTCTTCACGATTATCTATTTTGCTCGGGTAACAGTCAACTGGAAACACTGACCTGGGGTGCATTTCTCTGACGAGATTACACGGCACGTCAAGTATTGATCTGCTGATTCGACAGTGACCTCAAATACAGTACTCTTTCGACATCACTAAAAGCAATTCGATTAGGACTGAGAGAACTCCAGTTAAATGTTTCCTAGCCCCTGGTGACTTCTTCTATTTATCAAAATTTGCTTTGGATTTCACACTTTGCACCAAAGTATCGATCCAAAAAGATTTAGTTCATTTTGAGCTTTGTTCTTTACTAACTCAAACACCAAATCATGGATAAACGCTTAGGCGATAATGTATCTTTCGATAACTGACGAGGCAGATTTTTTCCCACAGTAGGTTGCTATTTCTTTCTGTGATAGACCAGTTGCCATCCAAGAACCCGGTCTTCCTGCTATTAACCCATAGCTGGGGGAGGTTAGAAAAAAGGATTCATACCGGAAAATGTGACATACAGGTGGGCTCTGCAAGTTGAGCAGGCATCTATAAGAGAAGATTAGTTAGCCGTACTGGCAGACAAGTGTGCTCAGAAATAAGTAGGTTTTTTTGGTTTTACCATATAACAGTGGGCAGAAGGGCACCTCGAGGTGGTGTAATGGTTAGCAAGCTTGTCTCGCTAGAACAATTACGACTGAGTAGTGAGTTCGATCCTCACTGTGTGCCCACTACTTTCGGCCTTGTACCACATCTAAGCTACGCTTGGAAAATCACTATAACAGTGGCCAGCAAGATAGTCTCCGATCACAAACTTTTGCTGTTTTGATTTTGGGACACTTTCGTCACCTTTTTCCGAGTAACTCAAACAAAGATCGATAGATAGATAGATGGATGGATGTAATAATCTGAAAACAAACGAATAAGCTGGTTCCATAAAATAATTCACAACCTAATTTTTTTTTTCCTGCCGTGAGACCTAATTATGATATTTAAGCTAATAACACACATATCCACACCCAGCCGCACGTTCCAGTATTATTCGTTTTTTCCAATTCAGATCGGCAAGACTGACTTATCTTTGAAGATGCTGGTGATTTTTAGACAGAGATCGATATCCAATTATAATCTTATTGGTGCAAGAACTGCCGATAGAAATCAAAATTAGACTCGCTTCTAAAATGCCAGCGGAATATTTAATTCGACGTACAAAAATAAACTGACTTTCGGCTCGTGACAATCACATAAACAAGACACTTTAGAATTCGCTTTTTTGTTTGTTTGTTTTTAAGAAAAGAAAGCGGTACTGTAATAATTGCACATATAAGTAAATAAAGTTATAAACTGAGCAGTCCATTCGTCCCACGTCCTGTCGTCTGGGGCTGTAGAATACGCCGATTGCACCTCTGCAGAGGGGTAAAACCCCCAACCGGTGTCCTGGGTAACACGATAAACTACATCTGCGTCTGGCTAAAACGATTTTATATTATTAAATTTACTATCTACTTTTTGTATGAATGATTCATTGCAATATATATATATATATATACTTAGTTGTATTAACATGAGTTTTTGACCCTGGGTTTTCATATATATATATATATATATATATATATATATATATATATATATATATATATATATGTATATATATATATATGAGTATAAGTATATCAAGGTGTATTTGTGTATATGTGCCTGTTTGTGTGCGTACATATGGGTCTGGGTGTGTGGGCGTGATTAAAACTTTTGATAATGCAGTGCCTCGATTCAATCGACGTTAAATAAATTAATCAAGTCATGGTTTTTGCAAAGATATCTCTGCTCTCCCCTCCCACCCTCTGTCTTCGACTCCGACGATCCTTATTGCGTCTGGTGAAAACTTCCGTTCTTCAATTTAGGTCAATGGAAAGATTAAAAAAAAAAAAATACTTATATATTCACAGTCACACGTACACACGCCAACGTACACATATGCATCACGATATATACGCACCAACATACACTGACATACATAAAGCAATATTGATGGTTTCTCTGTTAGACTTGAAATCTGATAATTTCTTGAAATTTCAAATGGACGTGTCGTCTCTATTTAATTTCGAAACCCTACAAATTACACTAACGTATTGTTTAACAAGTCACGTGAAACATGATTAACCAATGAAAATCAAACAACTCAAAGTAAAAATACCAGAATTTCTTTCTTCTTTTTCTCCACATCTCATTCTCTGATGAAGCTTTAATAAAAGTGAAACACGTTTGGATTACATTATTTACATTATTCGGACTATTTTCTTCATCGCCATATTTATTACAACGTTTCGGCCGTTGTACACTCCGGCCTTCTTCAAGTGGTTGGAATGTCGAACTAACGTGAAGACAATTTCTTTTGTCAGAATAACACACATACCCATACATTCATATTTTTTCATATATAACAGAACGAATGCGAACATTTATTCAAAGGGGCAGTCAGATCCTGATGATATTTATTTTTAAAAAAAATGTTTGTTGGGGTCATTTTTTCCATGTAGTTCATCTGTTCCACCGTCCTGGGTATGACGATAAACTACACCCAGGTCTTGGGTATGACGATAAACTACGCCCAACAGAAAGGCCTCTGATCAACAAGTTTTGAGGAGCATGGAACCACCTCTTAATTGCTGATGTTCCCAGGTTCACCCTGACCCGGGGTGGTAGCACCTGTTAGGGACCCAACTATGGGCAAATAGTTAACCCCTAATTTGGGGCCAAAACACAATGAAAGTGTAAAAATAGCTCTTAATACCAGAAATATTTTATAAAAGAAAAAAATTATTACCATCAATACATTATCAGCAATACATTTTTGGGAAAAACAATTTTACCAGCACTACTTTTTTGAAAAAAATATTATCAGAAATAGATTTTTTTTTTAAGGAAAAATATTACTGTTTGAAAAATATTACTCTTTGAAAAAACAAATATTACCAGCAAAACATTTTTGTCGACATTAAATAACCCATTAAGGTTGATATCCTATACGGAACCGTCATAAAGCCTGACGTGCTTTTACCGATTTCGCCACAGAGGAGCGTTTCGGTTAGCAAGGTCGAACTTGCTAACCGAAATGTGACTCAATCGGTAAAGCACCTCAGGCTATATGACGGTTCCGTAAATCATACAGGTTCCGTTCAGTAAATGTTATTAATACTGTTTATTATAAGCAGAGCATTTACTTAAACATTTATATCTATAAAAGAACGTATAAACATTAAAAAATGTCTTAATACATATATATATATATATATATATATATATATATTATATATATATATATATATATATACATATATATATATTAATAAATACACATATATCTACGTTTATTGTGCAACTCAGAGTTTCATGGTTCGTCAACTATTGTTGCTAATATCTCGTTAGTTAGTTTATATCCACACTTATATTTACACACACGCGCGCGCACACACACATGATGTTAGCTATCACGGCTAAAGGAAAAAAGCTATAATCAAACAATAGAATGACGTAATTAAGCAATAGTATTCTGTTCATGCTTCTTGAACAGGAGTAAATGCTTTTCCTTTGTTTCCTGTTTATGATATGGCTTACCACATTAATGATTTAACTGGTTTAAACTTATGGTGACCTAATTGATCATTGGCTGCCACTTTTCATTATGAGCCCGAAATCTTTTGGTAGCGTTTAGAGAGGCTATACTGGTCAAAAGAAATCCAATAAACAAGTTAACAAAAAAAGAACCTTTCTTCCTCCAATATTCGTAGCTTAGAATGTTTTCTCTTGTAATGTTATCCAGCTAACTTAGCACTTTGCTAAATTAATTTAAATTCTTCAATCGATAACAATGATTTCTCTGTCCTAGGGTTTCTCCCTGCCGAAAAGATTATAGGATATATATGTATAGCTTTAGTGATTACATCCGAGAAAAATCTTCCAATTGCAATGGATAATCCCTTGAGTCTCTGGATGAATCTTTCATGTGCTTGTGATTTTATCTTTTGTATTCTGTTAGATATCTTTTTCATTATCGTCCACATTCTCAGCACTGTAGCATATTAGACAAAATATCTGACAAGTGGCGGTTCTCTTTACATCCACCCGTGAACATTTTTGTGATTGGTGATATTTAATAATGTCAAGTGACTTAATCATTTTAATGAAGAATCTGCAATATTATTGGTCCAGACCTGGTATCTCGGCTTCAGTCACTTTCCCATCGCTATAACGTAGCTTCCCTGTGTCTTTTCTATAAACACTTTCATAGTAATTGTTCTGATAAACTTTCCTTTATCTTACCAAGACTTTATGAATTTAAGCGCAGTACTTGATTGGGGACAAGGTTTCATCTTTTTACAATTGAAATGGATAGATGTAACCGCAAGTTCTATGCTAAGAGTTTCTTCTATCGCACTTCCCGCTTGAGAAACTCTCTTCCGGCTTCTTGCTTCCTAGTCAACTTTGCTCTTCAAAAAACTTAAATGTTAATGGGAATCGTTATCTTCTGTCGCCTTTTATTGTCCTCTCTCTTTAGTCGTAGTTTTTTCTCAAATTCTCTAAGAATCTTACGTCCTAGTGGCTTTATTACCTTGCTTGGAGTGGAATGATTAAAAAAATATTTCCATTGTTCAGTTACTCGGTAGAATAGTGGATTTCGTTTCCCTATTCGTTTTCCTAATAATTCTGATTAACATGATTTTTTTATTTTATTTGTTCCGTACCTCCTCTTCTGGCTCTTGTCGAGTATCGCAACCCAGTCCTTTTGGCATTTCAGATCACACTTTAGTATATTTTGATATTTCTTTTGAATCAGGCATGAACCAGCAATTCGTTGTCGCTATTAAACTTTCAATTTTTAAATTGTTCAGTCAGTTACAAATAGTGGATTTCTTTTCCCTATTTATTTTTCCTTAATAATTCTGATCAACATGCTTTTTTATTTGATTTGTTCCGTACCTTCTCTTCTGGCTTTTGTCTAGCATCACAACCCTGTCCTCTTGGCAATTCAGATCACACTTTAGTATCTTTTAATATTTCTTTTGAATCATCTACCGCAAGATTTCTTTCTGTTACGAGCGCACTGACTGGGATTCATTTCGTGATAACCTTCTTGACGCAACTTGGAGGGAAATGTTGAAGCTTCCTATTTTCGCTCTTTCTCGTTAATACCAGGTGAAACCAGAATCTTTTCCTTGATTCACACCTACCTATCCAGCTTCTATATCCTAAAGGAATCACTTTTTATGGATGTACCAACATGATAATCCCGATCACAACAGATCGTGTGTCAGCTAGTAATAATTGTCAACGTGTCCCCAAAGAGATTAAGCTTTTATCCGCTAGGCACAACTGGCGGATCTGTAATTCTTCTATGTGTCGTGTCCCCTCAGGACGTAGACGATCATGGCTCTCCACAATTTCCTGTAACTCTTGATAAATTTGTGTCTTTTTGTTATTTATCCTAAACCCTGTTCCACCACCTCATTTATAATTTCATAATTGTAATTTTAATGCTTGTCACGTCAAGCATTCTAACATAAATGATATTGTCGGTGGACAAACTTTCAACTTTTCCATTGTTCAGCTACTCAATCAAATAGTGGACTTCGTTTCCCTATTCGTTTTCCCTAATAATTCTGATCAAGATGTTTCTTTACTTGATTTGTTCCGTACCTCCTCTTCTGGCTCTTGTCGAGCATCGCAACCCTGTCCTCTTGGCAATTCAGATTACATCGTAGTATCTTTTGATATTTCTTTTAAATCAATTTTCAGACATGAAACACTAAGTCACAATATTTCTTCCTGTACTGATTGGGATTCATTTCGTTGATTTCCTTTGCAACGCTCTTGAAATTGATATGTTTAACTTTACTGTTGAGAATTGTGCCGCTGAGGTTTCTTCTTGGATCAAAGCAGATATCAATGCTTTTATACCTTCTCGGAAATTCCAGAATGAGGTACTGTATAACCCCTAACAAGTTGGTTTCTCGTGGGTACTGGCGGTTTTGTAATAGTATGTTAAATAAGAGTGCGTCTTCTATCCATCATCTTCTACTGATAAAGCAGCATGTTTTGATTGTAAATTCTCTCCAAATTCTATTCTTGACCCATCTGAAGTATATTTGCCTGACTTTCCATTTAGAACCTGAGTCACTACTGTGTGATATACATATATGTCTGGTCATGGTTTCTGCTATCATCTCTAAATTAGATTCTGACAAAACGTGGACTTGTCGTATCCTGTAGCTTAAATGAGTCTATTACTTGGACATCACTCGTACAATTTTACAGACATAAGGCATAAGAATGATGAAAACATTAATGCTTGATATACACCAAACAGTTGCTGCAATTAACTCCAAAGAAAAATCAATTAAACTTTTTTCAGAGTAGTTGGGTATCAGCATTGATTCATTTACTGCTCTCTCAACGATTGATCTAGTTTAGAACCACATCGCCAAAATGAAAAAAAATGTAAGTAAACTTACCTTTCAGATTAATGCGTACTTGTCTAACGAAAGAACAATATCTGAAAAGAAAATGTAACATGTTTATATAAATCTGAAATATTTTAAACAAAATTTCTGGTAATATAGAAATGGCTCTCTCTCTATAGATTCATCTGCAAACATTTTTGTGTTTGGTGATTTTAATGCTCTTTATGGCAAGTGTCTTAAGTTTTCTAATGTTACTGATGTTGCCAGTATTCAAACTTTCAATTTTTCCGTTACTCAAGCTCTCATAGATCTTATAGAGCATCACAACACTGTAGTAACTGTTCATATTTCTTTTGAGATTTCTATTTTAAGAAACCTCTTATTCACAAGACTTTTTTCTGTTATCAGCCTACTGATTGGGATTCACTTCAAAAATTTATTTGAAATGCCCCTTGGATTGATATTCTTAACCCTCCTATTGTGGGTTTTGTAGCTTCTGGTAAAATGAGGTAAACCACAATCTTTTTGATTCACACCAGCTGTTCAGCTGCTATAGTCCAAGTGTACAAGCATGATAGTTCAGATTACAACAAACAGCTATTTGTGTCTGCTCATAATAATTGTAAATGTGTATTCAAAGAGACTAAAATCTTTGCGGACAGAATGAAACCCTGTATAACCTCTAACAAGTTTTATTCTTGTGACTACTGCTGGTCCTGTAATAGTGTGTTAAATAATCAGTTTTCTATTCCTCCTCTCTTCACTCAATTTGAGGTGTTAACATCTTTTACTGATAAAGTAGAATACTTTGTAAATTCTCTCCAAATTCTACTCTTGATCCATCTGGATTATATTTGCCTGACTTTCCATTTAGAACTGAGTCACTACTGTGTGATATACATATATCTCTGGTCATGGTTTCTGCTATCATCTCTAAATTAGATTCTGACAAAACGTGGACTTGTCGTATCCTGTAGCTTAAATGAGTCTATTACTTGGACATCACTCGTACAATTTTACAGACATAAGGCATAAGAATGATGAAAACATTAATGCTTGATATACACCAAACAGTTGCTGCAATTAACTCCAAAGAAAAATCAATTAAACTTTTTTCAGAGTAGTTGGGTATCAGCATTGATTCATTTACTGCTCTCTCAACGATTGATCTAGTTTAGAACCACATCGCCAAAATGAAAAAAATGTAAGTAAACTTACCTTTCAGATTAATGCGTACTTGTCTAACGAAAGAACAATATCTGAAAAGAAAATGTAACATGTTTATATAAATCTGAAATATTTTAAACAAAATTTCTGGTAATATAGAAATGGCTCTCTCTCTATAGATTCATCTGCAAACATTTTTGTGTTTGGTGATTTTAATGCTCTTTATGGCAAGTGTCTTAAGTTTTCTAATGTTACTGATGTTGCCAGTATTCAAACTTTCAATTTTTCCGTTACTCAAGCTCTCATAGATCTTATAGAGCATCACAACACTGTAGTAACTGTTCATATTTCTTTTGAGATTTCTATTTTAAGAAACCTCTTATTCACAAGACTTTTTTCTGTTATCAGCCTACTGATTGGGATTCACTTCAAAAATTTATTTGAAATGCCCCTTGGATTGATATTCTTAACCCTCCTATTGTGGGTTTTGTAGCTTCTGGTAAAATGAGGTAAACCACAATCTTTTTGATTCACACCAGCTGTTCAGCTGCTATAGTCCAAGTGTACAAGCATGATAGTTCAGATTACAACAGACAGCTATTTGTGTCTGCTCATAATAATTGTAAATGTGTATTCAAAGAGACTAAAATCTTTGCGGACAGAATGAAACCCTGTATAACCTCTAACAAGTTTTATTCTTGTGACTACTGCTGGTCCTGTAATAGTGTGTTAAATAATCAGTTTTCTATTCCTCCTCTCTTCACTCAATTTGAGGTGTTAACATCTTTTACTGATAAAGTAGAATACTTTGTAAATTCTCTCCAAATTCTACTCTTGATCCATCTGGATTATATTTGCCTGACTTTCCATTTAGAACTGAGTCACTACTGTGTGATATACATATATCTCCGGTCATGGTTTCTGCTATCGTCTCTAAACTGGATCTCCACAAAGCATGTGGATTTGATAGTATCCCCGGAATAGCCCTGAAATGAGCCACTGAACTGGCTCCTGTTCTCTCTAAATTGTACAATAAATATCTAGCTGCATCTTGGTTTCCTCTTCTGCAGTTCAAGTCTCTACAAAATTTGGCAATCCGTCCGACACTTCTTACTATCGCCCTATTAGCCTTCTTCATCTTTTTGGCAATGTACTAGAGTCTCTAATCAACATGGAATTGGTTATGCATCTCACATCGCAGGGTTTTCTTTCAGACTAGTAATACGGCTTTCACTTAGGTCAATGTTTATTGTTTTAAATAAAACGATGATTTAATTTGTAATCAAACCTAAACATATGATAAAAGTGAACTTATGTATTTTTCTTCTTGGGAATTTACAACAAAAATATTAAACAATATTTATATAACAGATTAGTTAACAAGAATAATTTTATATTTACAACATTCTAAAAACTGATTATATTAAAACTAATGCAATACAAACTTTATCATTTACCAATTTATAAATAAATATGAAAACAATTTTATTCATAAATTTATAAGCATTTACTAAATTATTAAAATATATGAACCAACCGTAAGAAAATCCTTATTATTTACCATTTTATAAAATTCGAATCAATTAGCAATTAGCTGATGTTTTGTCCACCATTCCAATAAATAATATAATAAATAAATATTGTAAATAAACAATCTAATAAATAATGTTTTTTATTTTTGTTGTCAATTCTCAAAAACCAAGAAAATGTATAAATCCACTTTCATCATATGTTTAGGTTTTATTAGAATTGTAACCATCACAATTAAACAATTAACATTACCAAGGAGTGAAAGTAGTTAAAATAATACCGGCGTCGAAGGAAAAACCGTCCTTTTAACACTCGGTTACTTTATTTTATTTTATTTTATTTTTGCATACACAAATATTTAAGATTGCCAAGGAAAATGTCGTTAGAAGCTACAGACATTATTAAAAATAATCTCGTAAGTGTACTGTTTGAAACAAAATGATCAAACCAACAAAGTTTAAGATACTAAAATAATGAATATATTCTTGAGACACACATTTATAAGAACCTGCTGCAAAAGCTTAATTAAATACCATGTGAAATGCTAATCCAAACAATAAATTAAATCTAACGAAATTAAATTATTTCATGCCAACCGACGTCCGGCTATCTTGCTTAGAATGAACTGCAGCCTAAGCAATGTATTCACTGGGTTAGCGACACCAGATAATAAGAGCAATTTGAGTTTATCAGAACCGAAATGTTTAAAATTCTATCTCATATGCCAGGTCGGTAATATTCGTTAACACACTCGAAAAAAAAAGAAAAAGAAATATTTACTTTTAATTGCTATTATAGTATATTTACAATTCGAGATACAAAAGATGGGAACATTTGAGAAAAATGGGACACATAAGAGGGCTTAGAGAATTTAACACTCACAGGGCATATTGAAGGCAAGATGGGCAAAGTGTAAGTCGCGACTAAGCTACCTAACGAAGTTGTGTAAATGGATGGTAGAAAATAAACAGAGAAGGATAGTAAGGATATACAGATACCACTAAGAGTTACAAAATATTGGATAGAAAGTTGTGGAGAGCCATATCTTCCTGAGCTATTTGAATATTTCTCACCGTGATCTTGAATGCTGATTTTCAAGGATAGCTGTTCTTCCATACTTGGGAGATTAGCTTAACACGATCAGTCAGTCGTTATTACTATTTATTCACTTTGGCATTGTCGAGAGTTTTGTGAATGGATGGCGAAAGTAGAAAGAATAGGAGTTGACAGGTCTGTCTATCGTCCGGTTCACACTCCTCCCCTTTTTTTTTTTTTTTTTTTTGAACAGGAGTAGAGGTTTATCTCTTGTTTCTGGTTCAGGATTGAATTTCCGGTTCCTTCTAAAGTTTTAGCGGAGTTATTGGGGTCAATCGATTAAAAAACCTGCTAAGGGGCACAAGGGATAGAAATTTTACGAGAGCCATGATCGCTCATGTCCTGAAGGGACGCGACACAAAGAAGAAGTCCTACATAGATCAATTAAGTAAATATCATCATCAAGTTGTAATAAATACATAGAAAGGAACTTTATACTTTCGATTCTTCAAATTTTCAAAATATACAACTTTTTCTAAGGCTTTTTTGGACTAATCCAAGTGTTCCATTAATGATAGGTACTACTGTGAACTTCATGTTCCATCATTGTTTTATGTCTCTCTTTGTCCAGCTTTTTTAATTACGTTCAATTTTACTCTGATTTTTTCGTTTACAATGATGTTCACCCGGTACATGGCCCGTGATCCACTCGAAGTAGACGGTTACTTAGTAAGAGGTATAGTTTACGCGGATACGTGGGGGAGATAAAGGCTTAGCCCTAAACTTGAACAGGTCAAGATTATAGTGGTCGAGGAAACATGGTCTTGGGGCTCGTTTCGTACAAAGAACCTGCTCGAGTGGAACCTACATCTTATCGATGGAATAAAGAGAGTTTGCAGAAATAAGAACGTTCAGTGAAAAAAAATCCCTTCTTTTTCATGATAACTCGATCTGATTATTGCAGTAAAAACGGATATGTATGTAACCATTTTTACTGCAGTGATAAAATTTGTTACCCACCCCACCAGAGCATCCTGCGTAAGACGATAAACTACGTCCAGCAGCAAGGATTCTTATCAGGAGCTTTTGAGGAGCATGGAACCACCTCTTAATTGCTGGTGTTCCTAGGTCCACCGTGACCCGGGGTGATAGCACCTGTTAGGGTCCCAGCTTTGGGAAAATAGTTAACCCCGAAACTGGGGTAAAAACACTATGAAATTATAAAAATAGGTTTTAATACCAGAAATACTTTGTAAAAAAATTATTTCCAGCAATAAATTTTTGAAGAAAAAACTATTACCAGCAATACATTTTTGAAAAAAATATTACCAGCTGTACATTTTTGAGGAAAAAATTATTGCCAGAAATAGATTTTTGAAAAAACAAAATATTACCAGCAATAAAAGCTTTGTCGGCATTGGATAGCCCATTTGGGTTGATATGCCGTAAAACAAACCAAACCAAAGCAAGTGAGTAATTTAAAAAAAAAAAAAAACTTTTTACGAAAATAAAACCATCCAAGATTGTAAATTTCCTAAAAGAAGTTGGATTGTACTAAAAAATATGAGTAATTGAAAAATGGTTCAAATAAAATATATATATATATATATATATATATGAAAATATATAGAAAATAGGAAGGAACTGGTTAGGTAAATAATCCAAAGTCCCTTAGTATTTTAGTTATTATTTTTAAAAATAGTGCTCGATACAAAAGTAGAGCATAAATATAATTATTTATTTAAAAATATGATTCCAAATCGCTACATAAGAGGTCTCATGTTTCAAAACTAGAGCCGAAAACTTCAATATAATCCTTTAAATTAAATTGAGTTGAAAGTAAAATGGGCTCCGTTCCATCCTCAAGCGAAATTTTGTTGGAATAACGTATATCTGAAATTTACTTGTTTTAAAATTGTTAGATTTAAATGAGACCTCTTATGTAGCGATTTGGAATCATATTTTTAAATAAATAATTTTATATATATATATATATATATATATATATATATATATATATATATATATATATATATATATATATACCTTTTTTTTTACCAAACTATCGCTATGAATCTATTTCAATATTTTGTTGGCATTAAATGACCCACTGAGGTTGATATGCCATAAAACAAAACAACCAACCCACCCACCAAATATTTAAATAGCTGGATTTAACACCAGGATGCGATTTGAATGTCATGTTCCTTGAAGAATTTTATGTTCTTTCATTCTGTAAGAGAGATTCTGACATGTGTAGATACCATTAGACTGCACGCTCAAACCTATGCTCAACTCCTCAGGGGATCACCTTCCCCTACGCTATTTTTGCTCCTTCTGAGCCGAGTTGATTAATGCCTTTATATAACAGTTTCATTTCCGTTTCCACATTGTCTATATTTATGTATTTATTTATAATAATAATAATAATAATAATAATAATAATAATAATAATATTTTCTTCCATTTTAGATTAAGTTCCAGAGGGTCGTTACTAGAATTTTTTGCATTCTGTCAGACTGGCATGAGGGAGAGTTTCAAGTTAAACAGTAACAAAAGCTGCAAGAACCTTACTACTTCCTGTCGTCTCGCCAGTGATGACGTCATCAAAATAGCAGACAAAAGGGGCGCCATTATTAATTATTGCGGTAGCTGTGGTTTTCGTAGTGATGTTCAACCAGAGATCATTATGTGTGATTTCTTTAAAGCCGAATGACCTCAGACATCATCTTACGTAGAATATTTGCTACGACAATCAACGTTGTCCCCTGAAGCGATGGGACACGAGGCTTTGTTTTGCTTCTCTCGGTGCTGCAAACAACAACGCTCCACTGATAACTCGGATAATAGTTACCTGAACGTTCCATATTCTACCAACATCAATCTGGAGGTCGGTTTGTTGTGAATTTCTTTGACCTTGATATTATGATTACCCAGGGGAGCCACGTCTATGAGGTGGCTTTTTTTTCTTGTTTCTTTGTCTATGACAGTGATGTCTGATCTGGTGGCCTCAAGAATGTCGCCTGTTTAGATGGTGAAATCCCACAAGTCCTAGACTTGCTCGTACTCGATCTCCTTCTCTGGCTTGTGGCGGTACCATTTCTCGTCAACTTCAATTCCATAATTCCTATATAGGCGCCAAAGCAAATTAGAGGCCATTTCATGATGGCGATTATACAACAATCGCCATTTCTGCAAAAGCATTCTACAAGGGTTAATGATGTGAACAGTATTTTCCACCGGCTTGTTATAAATTTACTTATCATTATTATTATTATTTTCTTTGATTCCTGGCGTTTATACATTTCTTTCCGGGTCCCGCCCAGGGACCTAAGGTTAGAAATGGCATCATGACACTTTCCACTGAAAAAAAAATTTAAAAAAATAAAATAAAATAAATATTACATAGATAAAGCCCTTCGTATAAGTGTGGGCTGTACTTGTCAGAACAATTTTTTGTATCTCCTTGAAGCATCTTTTCCAACCAGTCATAGGGCTCCAGCTACAACAGGGATTGTTGATGTTCCCATGTTCCACATTTTCGAGATTTCTATTTCAAGGTCCTTGTATTTTGACAGCTTTTTGAATATCTTCAAAGATACATTGCAGTCAACAGGGACTGCCATATCAATATGGAGACACTTTTTTGTTTGTGGTCTTTAATAACAATATCTGGTGGTTGGCCTTGATTGTTCTGTCAGTGTGTATTGTGTAGTCCCATAGAATTGTAACAGGTCCTATCTCCGTAACCGGGTCTGGGTGGTGTTCATACCATTTTCTTTCAGTTTCCTTTCCGTAGAAGTTGCAGATTTTCCAGTGCAGATATTGGCCCACTCTCTCATGCCGGGTTTTATATTCAGTGGCTGCCAATATCATGCAACCTGATACAAGATGATCAATCGTTTCTGGATATTTATGACAGAATCTGCATTTTGGGCTGACACAATATTTTAGTATATGTGCTTGATAATTCCTAGTTAGCAAGTATTGGTCCTGTGCAGCAAGGATAAAACCTTCAATTTCAGCTTTCAACCCTGCACTACGTAGCCACTGATGGGTACGGGTTTTGTCTACGTCAGCTTGTTTGGTACGGGTAGAGTTTGGCCATGAAGCGGTTTCTCTTGCCATCGCTTCTGTATCTGGTCGGTTGCATTCGTCTTTGCTGTCTTTTTTAAGTATTTTGCAGTTTTAGCCGGTGTATTGTGCTGTACTTGCATCTCTACGCCCATTTGAAACTCCATTTTGAATTTTTATTATTATTATTATTATTATTAATATTACGTCATATCAAAAGTATTTTCACTTCAAGATCCTTTCTACCTCAAAATACCATAAAAATATTATTATTATTATCTTCTCACGGTCTTTGTTTTTAACCAGAGATCTTACATTATGGGTGTTCTCATTCAAGACGTATAACCTCAGAGAACACCTTTCCCAGAATATTTACAGTGTCAAGCAACGCAAACTTCTGAAGTGACAGGATACGAGGTTTTATTCCGATTTTCTCAATGTAGGATTTAAATTTCGGTTGTTTAGCCTCGGACAACCCATTAATAGACAATGGAGGCATGAACGTGCCAAATACTTGCAACTTCACTCAGTTTTTTTTTTTTTCACCGGGAGAAACCAGATCGAGGAAGAGACATTGTCATGTTTATTTGCCTACGTCGGTGATTGTCTAATCTAGTGACCTCAATGGCGAATCCTGTTTAGATGTTGAAATCTCAAAAGGTCTTGACTTGGTCGTGCTCAATCTTCTTTTTTGGCTTCTGGCGGTGTCATTTCTCATCGACTTCATGTCTCTTGCACACAGTCGCATCAATGCAGACGAAAAGAAACTTTATCATGGCAATTGTTTTATTATTTCTGCGAAAGCATTCTACAAGTGTTAATGATGTGAACGGTATTTTCCACCTCTTTGCTGCAAATTTACTTATTATTATTATTGTTGTTGTTGTTGTTGTTGTTATATTTTATTTGATTTCTGGTGTATATTCATTGTTTCCGGGTCCTAACCAGAGACCTAAGTTCAGAAATAGCATTATGACATTTTCCACTGAACATTTTTGAGGAGAAAAAACAAAACAAAAATAAAAAAAAATCACCTAATAAAGTCCTACGTAAGGTGTGGTCTGTATTTGTGAGCACAATTTTTGTATTACTTTAAAGGCATGGGTCACCAAGAATCCCTTCAATGAGTCTATTGGAATCTTTTCCAACCAATCCTAGGGCTCCAACTACAACAGGGATTTTTGAGATTTCTGTTTCATTTTGACAGCTTTCATTTTGATAACTTTTTGAATATCTTCAAAGATACATTGCAGTCAGCAGGGACTGCCATATCAATAAGGAGGCAGTTTTTTTTGTTTGTGGTCTTTAATAACAATATCTGGGCGGTTGGCTTTGATTGTTCTGTCAGTGTGTATTGTGTAATCCCACAGAATTGTAACAGGTCCTATCTCCGTAACAGGGTCTGGGTGGTGTTCATACCAGTTTCTTTCAGTTTTCTTCCCGTAGAAGTTGCAAATTTTCCAGTGCAGATATTAGCCTACTCTGTCATATTATTATTATTATTATTATTATTATTATTATTATTATTATTATTATTTTTTCTTTGATTTCTGGTGTATGCTCATTTCGTACCAGTTCCCGCCCAGAGGCCTAAGGTCAAAAATAGCTTCATGACATTTTCTACTGAGCAATTTAAAAAAAAAACATATTTTACATAGATGAAGCCCTTCGTCAGTTGTGAACTGTACTTATGAGTACATTTTTTGTATTTCTTTAAGGTATGGGCTACCAGGAATCCCTTCAATGAGTCTATAGGAATCTTTTCCAATCATTCCGAGGGTTATTAAATTTATTATAAAATCTACAGTCTCAAGTTATTATGCAAAACCAGAGAAATCAGTTTTTACTTCAAATAACAAGGTAATAAAATCATCAACAATAGAATAACACCTATAACAAAGACATATGTAAGCCCCTGACGCATTTCCATCTAAATATAGTGATCCTTCTTCTCAATAACAGCCAGCAATCTATTATCAATTTATTATGTTAATTTTTTTTAGATTCAGCGGTTTAGATTTCCGACATAATGATTTTAACTGCTTTGCTTCCATATCGTTTGTCACCTTCATATAATCTTATCTTCACAACTAACGATAAATTTTTGATCGGATTCAGATCCAGACATGATGGTATTTATTCCATTATCTTCTCTCCAGTGAACCTTTTACGCACAAAATATTCACAAGTAACGTTAGAAACTTGAGAAGGAACATTGTCGGGCATAAATACACACTTCATTTTGAAACTTCATAACGAAGTTATTGAGATTTATATGATTTGTATAACGTCACACGAACTATATATAGTTATAAATAAATTTAAATGTCCACTTAAGTGTTGAGAAATCGTTTCCAAAACTCAGCTCCATTTTCAAACCTTTTCGTTTCACTTCATTTTTGTGCCATTTTATCCACACACAATAATCACATATGTGAAATCTACATTTGTACTTAAAAAGAAAATAATAAAATATATTAAACACAAAATATCCATTAATTTATCAATATACATGCTGCTAATAAATTATCTGTACAATATTCCACAGTTTATTGTACCCATTAGAGTTAAGATCCATCAATGTATTTCTTTGCATATTAAAGAAACATTATTAAAGTTTTAATTCATATATAGTTTGTTCTTTTTTAATTCACTTTTTACATTATTCGGACTATTGTCCTCATCTTTGTCGCCATATTTATTACAACATTTCGGCCGTTGTACGCTCCGGCCTTCTTCAGGTGGTTGGAGTGTCGAACTGAACCCTTTATTTTGCTCACTGGGGTAGACTGTTCTAGTTCCACGTGCCATGTTTAATCGATGTCAGTTATCAGTTATCTCCTGTCAATTCCCCTCTCCAAGTTCTCCACTGCCTTAACCGGGTATTGAACTCACACTCTTTGGGTCCTCAAGGACACATGGCACAGTGGATAAAGGCGTTAGTTACATCCAGTGACAAGACCCAAGTGTGTTCATGTCTGGGAAAACAGTTACTACACACTGATCTGTTGCAGAGGAATTCAACAGGCAGATTTCACACCGACTTCCTATTGATAAGTCAAGTGTTGGACGTCTAATTAATCGTTTAAAAAACTGGTAGAGCCACTGATCGCCCTCGAAGTAGCTGACCGAATACTGCAACCGGTCCGACATTAACGGCCGTTGTTTTGGCAACTCTTACAAACAGACCCCCCCCCAAACTCGACGAAATAGATATGTCAATGGATATGTTATTTGCATTAGTTACATTATTTGGACTGTTATCCTCATCTTCATTGCCATATTCACAACGTTTCGGCCGTTGTACGCTCCGGCCTTTATGTCTATGTCTCTCTATATATCTGTCTATTACGCTCCGGCCTTTATGTCTATGTCTCTCTATATATCTGTCTATATCTCTGAGATGAGGTATTATGATTACTTGCATTATTTATATTATTCGTACTGTTATCCTCATCTTCATTGCCATATTCACAACATTTCGGCCGTTGTACGCTCCGGCCTTTATGTCTATGTCTCTCTATATATCTGTCTATATCTCTGAGATGAGGTATTATGAATACTTGCATTATTTATATTATTCGGACTGTTATCCTCATCTTCATTGCCATATTCACAACTTTTCGGCCGTTGTACGCTCCGGCCTTTATGTCTATGTCTCTCTATATATCTGTCTATATCTCTGAGATGAGGTATTATGATTACTTGCATTATTTACATTATTCGGACTGTTATCCTCATCTTCATTGCCATATTCACAACATTTCGGACGTTGTACGCTCCAGCCTTTATGCCTATGTCTCTCTATATATCTGTCTATATCTCTGAGATGAGGTATTATGAATACTTGCATTATTTATATTATTCGGACTGTTATCCTCATCTTCATTGCCATATTCACAACTTTTCGGCCGTTGTACGCTCCGGCCTTTATGTCTATGTCTCTCTATATATCTGTCTATATCTCTGAGATGAGGTATGATTATTGATTATTTATATTATTCGTACTGTTATCCTCATCTTCATTTACATTATTTCGGACTGTTTTATCCTCATATATCTTCTATATCTCTGAGATGAGGTTCTTGCATTATTTATTTATTCGGACTGTTATCCTCATCTTCATTGCCATATTCACAACTTTTCGGCCTTTACGCTCCGGCCTTTATGTCTATGTCTCTCTATATATCTGTCTATATCTCTGAGATGAGGTATTATGATTACTTGCATTATTTACATTATTCGGACTGTTATCCTCATCTTCATTGCCATATTCACAACATTTCGGCCGTTGTACGCTCCAGCCTTTATGTCTATGTCTCTCTATATCTCTATATCTCTGAGATGAGGTCTCTGAGATGAGGTTTATATTATTCGATTCCTCATCTTCATTGCCATTATTTACAACTTTTCGGCCGTTGTACGCTCGGCCTTTATGTCTATCCTCTATCTTCTATATCTCTGAGATGATTTATGATTACTTGCATTATTTACATTTTCGGACTGTTATCCTCATCTTCATTGCTCCAACCTTTTGTACGCTGTCTTTATGTCTATGTCTCTCTATATATCTGTCTATATCTCTGAGATGAGGTATTATGATTACTTGCATTATTTACATTATTTGGACTATTATCCTCATTCAATTGATTGGAATTTCGATCGAACCCTTTATTTCGTCCACCGGTGTAGATTGTTCTAGTTCAACGTGCCATGCCTTTTCCGGGTGTCTCATTTATTATCCTTTAACACAACTCTCCAGGTTTTTGGTTCGCCACTACTGTTGCCTGGTATTGAACTCACAACTCTTTGGGTTTAGTCACCTGATCCAACCAACGTCTTTATCCACTGGGCCATATGTCCTTGAGGTTCGGTTCGAAATTCCAATCACCTGAAGAAGGCCAGAACGTACAGCAGTCGAAACGTTGTGAATATGGCAATGAAGATGAGAATAACAATTCGAATAATGTAACTAATCATAATACCTCAACTCAGAGATATAGACAGACAATAGACAGGTGTTAGCTAAAGGTCCGCTTTGCGTATTCTCCACAGACATCAGTTACATCCTTACAAAATGCACCTGAACCAGGATTTGAATGAAGATGACCTCGATCGCTGAAAATAATTTTTTTTTTTTTTTTTGCGAAACAATGATGATGGTAGGTTTTACCTAAGTAGGGAACGTCAGTCGATACCATTGGCCTGATAATAAAACCCCTTAGATCAGGGATGGCGACACTTGCTTAAATCGAGAGCCACATACGATAAAGTTCAAAATGAGAGCCGCTTATATTAAATGTGCTCAGTCAGCATATTTACCACGAGCCGCATGTGGCTAGCGAGCCGCAGTTTACCCACCGTTTCCCTAGATGGATAAAAGATAGCCACATACAAAACGATCCTAGAATTATGGTATCGGCTCGGAATATGGGAAGATCACTTTGGCGTAAATGTCACAGGTGAAGCATACCTTCACTTGCTATCAACATTCAGTGCTACTATAGTATGATATCAACCTTCCATTTTCTACTATAGTATGATATCAACCTTCCATTTTCTACTATAGTATGATATCAACCTTCCATTTTCTACTATAGTATGATGTCTACCATCCATTTTCTGCTATGACATGATATTTACCAAATGTTGAAAGTATGAAAGATGTTAGCGTAAGAGGTTAGGTTTAGGGTTAGGGGTTAGGGGTTAGGGCTAGCGTTTGGGTTAAAGGCAGTGAACAGGGAACTGATTATGTATAAAAAAATCATTAACAATTTTGTATAAATTTTTTTTTTAAATAATCAAATAGTGATTTTAGTGTTTGTAAACTGATTTGATGTCATTTAAAAAAACAGTAAACAGGTCATCGTTTTTTTTTTGGGGGGGGGTCTGAGCATTTTCCAGCAATAACGAGTGCGTCGTCATTTACGGTATGTCACAAATACCTCGGTAGCTATCATACAGTAATAGCAGCCGACATTCTTACTGTGTAATAATCCATTAGCAAAAAAGAATGAATTTGTTTTTTTCACGCTAAATGAATATTTGCCTAAGAAAAGAATAAGTCGAAGAGGTCCTGTTGAGTGGACCCCGAGGTTACCAGACCCCACACCATTGATTTTTTTTTTGCGGGGTCATTTGAAATCAGTTGTTTATCAGACGCGCCCCAAAATATTCTTGCCCTTAAAGAAAGAATGAAATATGAATGCAGTAAAATGACAGAGGAAACTCTGACATGTTAATGTATCATGCAAACAGAATTGAAATTGTATTTTGATAAAAGGAGGAGGACATTTTGAACAGCACATATAACAATTAAATAACTAGTAAATAAAATTTTCATGTGCAATTATATTGCTTATAATTTATCCCTATGGTGCACAATTTTTGGCTCACCTTGTATATGCATACCAAAAAGTGGAAACCTGCTTTGTGACCAATACTTATGTATTTCCCAACAGTGTTAGAAGTCAATGTTCAAGCCCTGTCAAAAACTAGGTATTACAAAGATTGATTTTCAAAGCAGAAAAACAGGTTCTTCTGATTCGGAATCTTTCTATCCCAATATCCGCCATTTTGATTTGTGCCATGTTAAGCCAGGCCCAGAAGTATAATAAAGTCTATCCTATTAAATGTGAACTGATAGATTTATAAAGTAATATAAATATTTTTATTTTAAATCTTAACTAAATACATTAAAATTACAAGCAGTTAATTTTCTTTGCTTGAGAGCACTTCAGAAGCTGTTTTGGATCCCATTGCAGTGAATCTATCGCACAGGGTGAGGCAAAAGTCACACACCATAGGTGTTAATGGATTAGTCGACTAAAGTCCTGTTGAGTGACCAATGATATCACCAGACCCCACAACTTTGGATTTTTTTTTTCAGTGGTGCCATTTGAAATCAGTTGTTTATGAGATGCGTCCAGGAAATATTGAGAAACTTAAAGAAAGAATTAAATATGAATGCATTAAAATGACAGAAGAAACTCTCGGACATGCCAATGTATCATGCAGATACAGAATTGAAATTGTATTTTGCCAAGGAGGACATTTTGAACAGCACATATAACAATTAAATAACTAGTAAATAAAATTTACATATGTCATTATACTTTTAATAAATTATCACTATGGTCCGCAACTTTCGCCTCACCATGTATAGATAGATAGATAGATAGATAGATAGATAGATAGAGAGAGAGAGAGAGAGGGAGAGTGACAGAGACAGAGAGAAAGAGAGAGAAGTGGTTATAGATATCTGTCTATATTTCTGAGATGAGATATTATGCACACTATTTAAATTATTCGGACTATTGTCCTCATCTTTGTCAGCATATTTATTACAACGTTTCGGTCGTTGTACTCTCCGGCCTTCTTCAGGTGGTTGGAATGTCTAACTGAAACCTTTATTTCGCTGACTGGGGTAGACTGTTCTAGTTCCACGTGCCATGGATGTCAGTTATCAGTTATCTCCTGTTAATTCCCCTCTCCAAGTTATCTACTGCCTTAACCGGGTATTGAACTCACAACTCTTTGAATCCTGTCACCGACGTTGATTAGATCTAGGACCCAAAGAGTGTGAGTTCAATACCCGGTTAAGGCAGTGGAGAACTTGGAGAGGAGAATTAACAGGAGATAACTGATTGACATCCATTAAAAATGGCACGTAGAACTAGAAAAGTCTACCGCAGTGAGTGAAATAAAGGGTTCAGTTCGACATTCCAACCACCTGAAGAAGGCTGGAGCGTACAACGGCCGAAACGTTGTAATAAATATGGCGACAAAGATGAGGCCAATAGTCCGAATAATTTAAATAGTGAGGTTATAGATGTTCCAACGAGAGGAAAGTATATATTTTAAAAGTTTTTTTTTTATTTTGAAAATATATATTATACTCTATTTTCTATAAATTCTGCTACACGGGTTTCTGGTTTTGAGACCACTGTGTAACAACCGGCATTATCAGCCTTGGCTGAGGTCATTGTGACATGATTCGGATATTAAAGAACCTGTTACTTACAATCAGTCTACTCGAATCGTATACAGCACAAGAAGTCTCTAATTATCTTGACTAGTTCTTGTCATTCGATCATGAATGTGTGAGGCTGGAGGTCCACGCATTGTTGCACAAGCTATGAATGACTACAGGGGGGTCCCCGGCTTACAAAAGATTTCCGTTCCCACGATGCGTCGTAATGCGATTGTTCGTGAATAAACACTTACGTCACGCACCTAAGATAACACATTGTACGAAAATTGTAGGAAGGGTACGAAAATTGTATCGTTGCACGAACACACTGGCAAGCCATACCAGTAAGCAAATCAAAGTACTATAGACTGGCCCAGAAACTCTCTTGAGTTAAATCCAATCGAGAATCTGTGGTCAGTCTGCAAGGAAAGACATCGTAGAATGGACATACGAACACACAGGCAAGCCTTACTAGTGAGCAAATCAAAGTACTATAGACTGGCCCAGAAACTCTCTTGAGTTAAATCCAATCGAGAATCTGTGGTCAATCTATAAGAAACGACTTCGTGGAATGGACAAAGTACTAAGATGTGCACTGGGTCATGTTTCACTGGAGGGATACGAAAAAGAAAGTAAATAATAACGGAATTATTCGTTTTACTGCAATTAATTTTCACAAGGGTGTATGTTTACGCACTAGTCAAATAATAATCTATACCATAACAACACATTTTCTATTGCATTAGTTAAAATAATAAGAAAATATATGAAGGACATAAATATAATACATATAATGACATTTTTTTTAAACTGCTTGTATATTTATTGTCAGTGATGTCATTGCCTCACAGCAGTTGACATGACGAAGCTTAAGATCTTGTCTCTCTCTCAGTATTCGGAAGCAGCAGCAAAATTTTGGGAAGAAAGAAAAACAAACGAAAGATTGTTTTTCTTTTTTCATCGGGAATTCACCAACTTAAAGTCTAACAAGAAAACGTCCTTATCTCTTACAAGTAAATTCAACATATGTAAATGTTTTAAGCGAGAGTCGAACAACTTAAGCCAATCAACTGGCCAATGTTCATCACTGTTTCTCCCTTATTCAAAGTGTTTAACAATGTCTAATTTCACTTCCACAGTGATGACTTGGCTTTTCTTTGAAACACCACCATCAGAAGATGTGGCACTATGGTTGGGAGATAGTATGAAGGGCAGTAAGTTTTCACAAATACAACACAAAGGAAAGAGAACGAATACACAACAATCCAATATGGCGTACAACTAGAAATTAATCTACAACGCCTTCCTCACTCTAGTGGCGTATGACATCGTATTCTTCCTCCTCACGATGTATCCTTCCGCCGAATCGCTTGTGTCGTATGTACGAGGCAGACGGTATATGTTGAAATAATATTAATGGACATTGCGTCGTAACTACGAATCGGCGTAGATCAGAATATATATATAATATTAGTGGTCAATATATATATATATTATAGTAAAAAAAAGAAAGAACAGTAAGATATATAATCCGGTGTTCTTATTGATATTTTTATTTTTTACAAAACAGTGCTCAATATAAATTTACTGAGCATAAATATTATAAATTAACTGTTTTAAAAATATGTTTCCATCGCTACAAAGGAATTACCATGTTTCAAAAACAGAAACTAAAAACTTCAGATTCAATTATATAATTAATTTAAAACATAGTTCTGTTTCATTTTCAAGCGAATTTTGGAATAACTTATTTTTAAAATTTACTGAGTTTTAAAAGTACATACATTCATAATATTTGTTATCAAGGATACAGAGAAATACAATCATTTTGACAGGAGCGGTACCGTGTTCATTTTTATTAACAACTATTGTATCAAATACGAGTTGGTTTCAAAAAGACGTTAAGTCTAGGTAGGGTAGGGGTGCAATTTTCAACGAATTATGACATCAGTTCAACGCAATATATATATATATATATATATATATATACATATATATATATATATATATATATTATGAGTCATTCACACAAAAAAGTAGATTCGTAAAGTTAATGATATAAAATGGCGAAATCCTTTTGCACACAAAGTTGAAAGTACTAGCAGATTAAAAAAACGACCTTATACAGATTGTAGTCATAACATTCATCGAGTGGTTCGTAGGTTAATGCAACTCTAAAATGTCGTTTTATTCGAAATATAATATATATATATATATATATATATATATATATATATATATTATATAGTTAAACCTAGAGAGCCAGACAAACCTACCAAATTTTCACCTCAGCGTATCGTCCCTAACGATCCACTTAGGTGAAACCTTGGTACGTTTGTCTGGCTCTCTAGGTTTAACTAGATCTGCTCTACTCATTGTATTGAGCACTTTATTTTAGTTATTTTGGGCACTCGTATCGGGTTTTTTTTCTTTAGGCCTTGGACTTGCATATTGGACGATTATTTTCGGCTAACGTACATGTACTTGGTTCTTTCTTTTTTTATACCTTTTTTCCCCTTTAGTTTTGGCTTGTTTATTTGCAAATCAAGACACCGAAGGTTTTCTGAGCAGTATAGTTTCTTATACTTATAAGATTTCTATTTATTATATATATATATATACATACATATATATATATATATATATATATATATATATATATATATATATATATATATATATATATATATATATATATATATGATAGCCTCAACTGGATGTTTTAAATTGTTCCTCAGGAACCCTGAAGTATTATGCAACGCCATAGAAACGTAGCTGACGGATATGTTATTAATAGAGAGATAATTAATCATCTTTTTACCAGGAAAGAATCCGCCATTGTTTAGTTGTGCTTTTTGTACCTTCTTTTCACCTCTGCCGTTTATCTCTCGAAATTCGCTGCTCTTACTTCCTCTTTTATCTCCAACACTAAGCTATTTTCACACTTTCTTTTGCTAAATATAAATCTGCTCAGTCGATATTTTTCTTTTTTTAAAGCACAGATCGATATTCTGTGGTTGCTTTCCCGGTATTTTCTTCATTGCATCACCAATCAATTCCTCTCACCCTGATAAATCCAGCTGAAATGCTGTTCTAAAACCCAAAAAGTCTTCCAATTTCTTCCATCTATGATGTCTGTACCATTTATTCGTCGGAATAATCTAAAAAACGACCTGCAAAATATTGTTAACTACAGCAACAAAATTGCTTAAAAATTTTAACACCTCCAAAAAAAAACACTCTCTTTTGAATCATCTTAGAGAGTGTTTTTTACCTTTCATCAATATGGCTGATGCCAACCTCCGGGAGAGTAAGACATTGTGCGTTCTCTGGCTAACGTTTTCCACAGACATTGGAAAGATTATATTGAATCAATTGCTAGTTCTGCTGCTAGGAAAGTTGTTTCACTGTGTCGTGTTAGACAATTTTTCTCACCAGAATCTATCTCACTTATGTATAAATCTACCATTCGCCTATGCACTGAATATTGCTCCAAAAACTGGTCTCTTGTATTTGCTATATACTTAGAGATTCTTGATAAAATCAAAAGAAGAATCTGCAATGTTATTGGTTCTGACTTGACATCTCGGCTTCAGTCACTTTCCCAGACTTTATATAGCTTCCTTGTCTATAATATTTTTTCATAATAATTGTTCAGATGAGCTTTCTGTTTTGCTACTTGGACTTTACAGATTTAAGCGGATTACTGGATTAGCAGCTAGGTCTCATCATTTTACAGTTAAAAGGTCTAAATGTAACCGTATGTTCTATGCTATCAGTTTATTTTCTCACACTTCTCGCTTGTGAATCTCTCTTTCGATTTCTTACTTTCCAGTCAACTTTGATCTCCCAAAAATTTAAATGCAATGTCAATCATTCACTTCTGTCTTTTTAATTCTTGTTCTTTTATTGTTATCTCCCCTTAATAATGTTTTTTTATATTATTCTTTCACATCCAATAACCCCTTGCATCTTAGTAGATTTATTGCCTTACTTAGGGTGAAATGATAAAAAAACTCTTTAGGCGACGTAATATCTGCCATATTAAAAATTCTTGGGTATATATGTCACGTTCGGTGGATGAGGGGCGTGTTCAACAAAAAATTGAAATTTACCTTTTTCACAGCAAATTATTCATTATATCATATTTAAGCATTTTACAAAAAATTAGCGCCGATTACACAATATTTCAATCTCAATTTAGGTTTATAGTTTGTAACCATTCAATGAGATGAGGTAACATAAACCGTAGATTTGTCTGTAGAATATCATTACATTATTGTTACATAATTAGAGTGAAATCATTAAGTTTTTTTTGTTAAAAGTATTTTATATTTGGTCGTATATTAATTTAAAATATTCCTTTTTACAGGCTTTATCTTTGAACTGGAATAAGATCATTCTAAATTTCAAAATTTCGCTATTGCTCATCAAAATGACCGAAAGAAAGCGATCTAAAAATAACAATGGAAAAGGGAGGTAACAAAGCGTAAACGAAATAGATCCAGTATGTTCAACTTAGGAAATTTATCATTGCAGCCAAAGTATTCTAAAATGCTGCCAATAACAAAGGCGAAAATGAAAAATACCTAACAACACATCAAATATAACATCAAAATTTATATTATTTTTAATTATTTGTTATGTAACTAAATACATAATTGTCAACAATGTTTCTGTAAAACTTGATATTTTCTGTAATAAATTCTTAATAAATATTATTATTGTTATCATTTTACTTAAGTGTAAGGTAGCCCTACATTTACAATTCCTTATGTCTAACCATGAAAAGAAATGTTGATCAAAAATTGCCTAAAACCTTCAAGCACGTATTGCCGCAAAATTATTAAATGATGAATACGTTCCAGAGTTGTCTATAAACAGAGCTGCATTTCCTAATATATTGATGATTTGGATTTAGTGATGTTTACAATATGCCCTATACTTACACAATGGGGTTTAATCTGGTGAGCCGAGAACTCAATAATATATATGGAATTATGCTGTGTTTTCCTGGTTATGTTTTGTTTTGTTTTATGGCATACCAACTTCAACGGGTTCTTTAACAACGACAAGATTTGTATTGCTGGTAATATTTTGCTTTTCAAAAGTGTATAGCTGGTAATAATTTTTTTCCAAAAAGTATTGCTCGTACTAAAATCTACTTTTACACTTTCATAGTGTTTTGACCGCTTTGGACCTGGGAAAACAGCAATTAAGAGGTAGTTCTATGCTCCTCAAAACCTCCTGATCAAAAACCTTGCTGTCGGATGTAGTTTATCGTCTCACCGAGGACACGGATGTAGCTTATCGTCATACCCATGACGGTGGATTTTCCTGGAACTCAGGACTCGATGAGTGTCTGAAATATCGTAGAAGAACATACCACCACCATCAGGGAAACATGACGAGCATTAATGAATGCAAATAGTTTGCAACAAGATCTAAGCATATCCCATCTGTCAAGACAACATCCAGTCTCACTATGGTCCTTGCAAATGTTAATAACACAAAGCCTGCACTATAAGAGAGTTGTCAACAACACCCTGAAGTCCAGTTGAAGCCATACGGTCATACTGTTTCCTTCAGACAGAAATTTAACCGTCTGGATAAAAAAGAATTGAAAATTGATGTTGTTTGAACAGACAATATGGCGCCAGTCTTACACGGTCTAATAACGATGTTCTCTATTCAGGTGATTTACTGTAATTTAATAATAGCCCCCCTTACTGGTCGATGACAATGATATCCTATGACATGGAATGTATGCCGTACCTTGCGTTGACTGATGGGCTGACTGGTATCTGCAGCGAATTCGGATATGATTTGATGCAATGTTCACTTTTGTCTGATAGGGTTTTGAAAATTTCATTTAATAAATTCTTAATAAATTATTATTATTTTTATTATTTGTTATGGGGTCCTCCCCTTTTTCATATAAGTGGACTCGACCAGAGTGTTATTTGAACTGCTGCCGTTAAATACCCAGAGTCAGTCAGAATACAGGGAAAGTGAACAAAGATTGTGATTGAGTTGGAGGTAGAGTAATAGTGTGAGGTAACCGCTTGTAGAAGTCACAGTTACAAGCACGTAGACTCTAAGGAAGTCCTACTTCGAGACTGTATATATCTATATATATTATTATTGCTACTAACCGACTTCCTGGATTTACTAACAGTATTACCCATTGTATTATTGTGTAAATACATTTAATTTCTTATATATTTTATTCAAAACTGCCTAAAACCTTTAAGCGATTTAAGCGGTTTTCGATTTTATTCGGTTATCTTTTCGTGGCTTATATTTCCATATATAGCTTCAATTTATTTCATATTTATACACATTAGATACACCTTAGATAATAAATACACATTGTTGTGTACTTCTATTAGGATATATCAGCAATACCATTCAATTGTACGTAATCCCCTGATAGATTCCTCTTATAAATTCGTCGCCATGACTGGTTTAGAAAAAAAAATTAAGCTATACAAATACGAATTTAACGGCGTAACAATAATGCCAACAATCGTCTGGTCTGTCATTGAAACAGACCAGACGATATGCGTCAAACTGATGTCATCATTCGCTTGAAAATAGACACCCCGACCCTTACCTTGACTTAACCTCTTTCCGAAAGTAACTAATATGTTGATACAATATTTTCACCCATACGTCCCTTATTACAATAATTGGTTTCACCATTTCCATGTAATTAATATTACAAATGTATATGCTTATAAAGCTCCATAAATTTCAAGATTAGTTATTTCAAAATTCGCTTGAGGATAAAACAGAGCTGGTTTTTTAGCTTCTGTTGTTGAAACATGAGAACTCTTATGTTGCGATGGAAACATTTTTTTTTTTAAATAATTATAATATATATATATATATATATATATATATATATATATAATAAAAAGGCTTAAACACTAATATTCCATGGTCATAATTTATTCCATTGGAATTGTAAATACGATCCAATTCATCAGACCTACAAATTCAAAAAGAAATTTGTAGGTCTAATGAATTGGATCGTATTTTTTATTATACCCTTACTCTGTCCTGGACATTGAGTTCTACCTGGATAAAAAATAATTGTTTGTATGGAAAATAAGGATCTATGTACATAAAATCGTCTTTAAATTAAATGGCAGCAGAAAAATTATCGTTGAACTTTTTAAACGTATGCTTAAACATTAATTCAATAGCTAAATACAGCTATCAATTTTGAGTTCTTCTGTAGTTTATTGATACCTATCGCATCTACAACTATTGTGATGATGGTCAAATTAAAAGTCTTCGACCGGAGCTAGCTTAAATGCCGCCCGATATTGCAGATTTTAAACTAGTACTATATATTACTATATAAAATATATTGTAGAACAAGTATATTGACCTTGACTTCTAAAGGGTGTTCCAATAACTTGGATAGATTTTAAATGTGAATTAAGTTTAAGCGTCTAATGATTTTTTTTCTTTTTCTTTTAGATTTGGCGGACATTTTGGCGATATTATTTTTCTCACGTAATTGCCATGACTTAAATAAAATGATCCAATAGAGAAATAAATAAATTTTCTCCAACACTGATTTATTTACTGTTGACTTTGATCCGTCTTAATGAAACTCCCTTTATGAAAATACGTATGCCGTTGGCACAATGAAAGATTTTAAAACCCCAAGTCGGACATAGCAAAAGGTGCCGACCCCTACTCTAGAAGACCGCACAGCCAAAGAAACATTTCACACTCAAGCGAAGTTCAATTACCTTGTTCCTTCGTTAGGATGCATCGATATCCATATCTAGTTACTTTTATCTTTTTTTATTTATTTTTTATTTTTATCCAAAACGTAAACAAAGGAATTTCTATTTTAATTAATGCATCTTATTTATGATTAACGTATTTGACGGCATATAATACGCACCTTTCTTTACTAAAATATCTTTTAAAATTCCCCTGCGTCTTATATGCCATATTTATGTTTAAAATTCACGATAGTCGGCCGAAATTAGCTGCCTAGCAAATCTTATTAGCTTAGACTTTAGAGTACCTTTCATATACCTATTGTCATTATTCAAAAGGCTATTATGCAGATTAAAAGTGTTATCATTGATTAATATTCATTATATTAATTTCATCAAGTTTAATATTAGTACTTTGTTTCATTAAAATTATATGTAATAAATTCAAATTATATATTTGTAAAATATATTTCTTTCATTAATATTTTTCTTGCGATAACTTTGGTTGCATTGGTATAAATTCAATCAGAATTTTTATATCCTAATTATTGCACTATTTACATTGTTCGGACTGTCATTCTCATCTTTGTTGCCATATTTATCACAACGTTTCGGCTGTTGTACGCTCTGGCCTTCTTCAGGTGGTTGGGATGTCGAACTGAACCCTTTATTTCGCTCACTGGGGTAGACTGTTCTAGTTCCACGTGCCATGTCTAATGGATGTCAGTCGTCAGTTATCTTCTGTTAATTCCCCTCTCTAAGTGCTCCACCGCCCTGCTCAATTAACTGAGATTCATCGACACAGCGGGCACCCTGGAGTTAAACGGACACTATATTTCGCACGTAGGATCAACCCGTCCGTGTCATAAGCAGTAGTGAGAATAGTCGTTCGGAGTTGTGAACAGTGTCAGTCAATAGATCCAGCTTCTGTGCGATGGCAGAAGGGAGAGTTCAGTGTGCGTGAAACTTTGAACCGTCTAGGCATGGACATCACGCATTATAAACGGTCGCCATTTTTTGACTCTGATCGATTGCGGCCCCACACGGTTTTCGATCTGGCGGCCGCTCGTTCGGCAAGATGCTGCACACGTAATCCGGCAATTGGAGTCGGTGTTTTTCGAACGTGGTGTCCCAGTGGAGATCCTGGCTGATAATGATTGGGATAAATATAGCAACAAAGATGAGAATGATAGTCAGAACAATGTAAATACCTCATCTTATAAATATAGACAGATACCAAATTATTCCACTAAGACGTTTACTAGACACAGGTTGTACAGATCACATAAAGGAAAATGTTTGACTGAATTTTAATGGTAACTGTACTGTTTTGTTCAATTGTAATAATTGCTTGATTTTTATTGTGTGTTTTTTTTACCTTTGGATATAATAAAGTTTTTATAGGTCCGTGTTTTTCCTATTATTTTTCGTTTAAATGTAATCATGGCTTGTTTAACCAAAATAATACCTCATAAATATAGCCTAGCTTGTACCATTTACTAATAATTTTACTAATTTTACTAATTACTAACTTTTTCTTGATTTGCCCTGCTGAAATAGGGCTGCATCTTATATACCCGTGCGTCTTATATGCAGTCAAACACAGTAGATGTTATTTCTCTGTACTTTAAACTTTATATTTAGTGGCTACACGTGTTTGAGTAGACATCCCTATTTTATATATTTCAAAGGTATTTGTTTTAATGACGGACCCACAGATAACCACCATGAAAATTATTATTATAGATGAAAGAATTTGTCATGCTAGCGATGAGTAAGGCAGACTGGGCAATGAAGGTATGTCTCTTACTTGCTAAAGGGAAATTGGATATTGAAACACGAGTGGTTTTTAGACCGGGTCGAGTTGTTCTAACTCTGTAACAGAAATAAATATTAATTTTAGACAGGGAGGAAATAGCATTCAATAAATAAATAAATAAATAAAATGAATGTTTAAAATAAATAAAATAAAAGCGTAACAAATGATTTATGAAGCGGAAGTGAGTAATTACATCACTTCCGGATAATTATGGCGACTAGTGATCTAAGGTTATTATTCTGTGGTCTGACGTCTCGCTTCGTTGGTTAATTTGGTTGGTCGTGCTGTGTAAAACATCCCCACTACTATTTCCTCGCCTCTTGCCAGGAACTAACTTGGACATTTTCTAACGCAGTTGCATAAACAAAATTATTTGTTTTATTGTAGTGGCATTTCTAATATTGATTGTACTGAATTCAGTTAATGTTTTGTACAGAAATTATAGCAATGCTACCCGGCGTTCTGTGGGCTAAAACCGTTTCTTCCCCTCCATTGCGCGATATAGTCATTTCCTTGAGAGATTTTCTCATGTCAGGTGGTATAAGGGGAAAATTGTCGTACAGAGGGAAACTGCGAAGAACAAATGTAACAAGCTATGGATGGCAAAATATGAACTAGGAAAGTGACAGTAAAGAGACAAACATTGCTTACATTTATAAAGAATGGGACGTTGTGGAGAGTTATGATTGCTTACTTCCTCGGGGGAAACGGCACCTAAATAGTTCAGATTTTGTATATATGTTGTGAATTTCAGTCACGTTAAATTGGAATATATTGAAAAACACTAGGAAATATTGTTCCAACACAACACACACACACACACACACACACACACACACATATATATATATATATATATATATACACATGTGTGTGTGTGTATGTTTGTGTATATATGTCTGTGTGTGTGTGTGCAGCAATCCTTCTTTCATGCACATTTCATTGAATACGACAGACAAGGTGTTTTTTTTATACAATTTCTCATGCGATCTAATAACTTTTTTTCATTTCGGATGATAAATTATATAAAAACTGTCCGAATGTTCTTTTTATCCGAGCGCTTTCGGCAATACATTTAGCCATTTTCAAGGATTAAATATTTTAACTGTTAGATAAGAAATAGTTTGTTGCATGTATGTATTTATATAATGTTTTCATTTTTCAAAAAACATGGTCAATATATTGTGCACATGTTCAAGGTTAATATTATTAAGTGTTGGTTTTTTGTTTTTAATAATAAGGCTTCCATTATTTTTAGCCTTTTTTTGCATGTAGATGATGCTATTATATTAGTGTTGTCAACAAGTATATTACGAATAGTGTCCGGTAGGTCTCCATGAATATTTAAATGAGATCTAATTGAGCTATGATCAGAAAAGTATAGAGTGAGTCTGCGTGTCAAACAGGTTGTAGTGTGGCCTATATAATTATTTACGAATTTTGATTGATCAGGAATACAATTCCTTAATGGGCATTTAAATTCGTAAATAATATTTGCTCTACTTAATATATATATATATATATATATATATATATATATATATATATAATAATATAGTTTTTTTTAGGTATTCTATATTTAAGAGTTAAAGAGATAGATGTCAGGGAGAGAGCATAAGTAAATATTAAAGTGGACATTTAGGTCAACACCAAGTCAGTCTGTTTCATGCTTACATGCAATCGATAGACCATCGGTTACCTTTATGCATGAAACAGACTAAGTGTTGGCCTCATTGTCAACTTATATATATATATATATATATATATATATAAGGAAGAAATCGTAAGGAGCCAGGTAAAACCTACCTAGATTTCACCTAAACGGATCTTCAGGGTAAGCTGGCTCGATTACCAATTTGTTTTGATAGGCTTACAAGTTGTGCTATCCGAGGTTCTTTTGTCCAACCGAGTACAACTAGTAGTATAATACGCACACACACACACACATATATATATACATGTACAAAAACACAGACACACACACATACAGATATATAGGAATAAAAAGACAAGAGGAACACTATTTTTAGCCTAGATAAAGTCCCATAGAGGATGAAACGCGTCGGCTACATAATATTTTACATTCATGTAAGATATTATGTATATTTCTTAATATATATATATATTAAATAGCTCTGTTTTTTTATAGTGTACTATAAAGTATTTATATGTATTTGTATACGATCGATCGTTCGTATACCTACAGTCAACGACGAAATTATTCGTGCACCCATCAATTTTGAATATTTTTATCCATTTCTTAGAAGCCTATGCCCGTATGTACCTATATATTCCAATTCGGTTATATATATATATATATATATATATATATATATATATATATATATATTTATTTAAAAATATGATTCCAACTCGCGACATAAGAGGTATCATGTTTCAAAACAAGAGCCGAAAACTTCAATATAATTATTTGAATTAAATTGAGTTAAAGTAAGCTCTGCTCCATCTTCAAGTGAAATTTTTTTTGGAATAACGTATTTCTGAAATTTACGTGTTTTAATAATTGAAATCAAAATTTCCATGGTAACAGCTAGGGCGAATTGTTTAAATTGGGTAGGCGTGTGTTGGGTGTTAATAATAAGTATCAGTATAGAGTAACTTTCATAGATGTCAAGCCAGGGAAAGGTGTGGGTGTCTAAATTTGAAACGGAAGAAGTATTAACTCTTGTCTGGTTTGCGTGTCTATGGAGATTTTTTTTTTTATGAAAGGGATTTGTGCATATAAAAAACTGCCGTAACGTTTGTTTTTGACGACTTCATAAAGGGTTATCTTTTTTGTAGGGTATTTAAACTATTTATTTGGGCTATGGATTATGAAAGTTATTATATTGTATGCTTGTTTTTAGCTAATTATTCAAACCATGAATCTGATGATGTCGACAAAAAACCGTTAACTCATGTCTATTGTTTAATAGATTATTATTATTATTATTATTTAGAAGCTTAATAATGTGCAATTTCTCATAGAGGCACAAAGGACATGGGTCATCCCAAGTTTTACATGTTCTAGCCCTGTTTATAATTTTCCATTTTAAAACTGGTTTTTATATGCACAAATCCCTTTCATAAAAAAAAATCTCCATAGACACGCAAACCAGACAAGAGTTAATACTTCTTCCGTTTCAAATTTAGACACCCCCACCTTTCCCTGGCTTGACATCTATGAAAGTTACTCTATACTGATACTTATTATTAACACCCAACACACGCCTACCCAATTTAAACAATTCGCCCTAGCTGTTACCATGGAAATTTTGATTTCAATTATTAAAAACACGTAAATTTCAGAAATACGTTATTCAAAAAATTTCGCTTGAAGATGGAGCAGAGCTTACTTTTAACTCAATTTAATTCAAATAATTATATTGAAGTTTTCGGCTCTTGTTTTAAAACATGAGACCTCTTATGTCGCGAGTTGGAATCATATTTTAAATAAATAATTATATTTATGCTCTACTTTTGTATCGAGCACTATTTTTTTAAAAATAATAACTAAAATACTAAGGAACTTTGGATTATTTACCTAACCAGTTCCTTCCTATTTTCTATATATTTTCACACACACATAACTGAATTGGTATATATATATATATATATATATATATATAACCGAATTAATATATATATATATATATATATATATATATATATATATATATATATATATATATTCATACCAGAATAGTTTTAATAAAACCCTACACTTAAATTAGACAAAATAGTGAAAAATTATGTGATTGTAGAAACCCAGAAGACTGCCCATTGGAAAATAAATGCCGCGTAAAATCTGTGCTATCTCATCCATTGAGAGTCCTAATACTAATATGATATACATCGGGTCTATGAAGAATGAATTTAAAACCTATTGAAGGCAGCATAAGTGCTCCTTCAACAATATAAATAAAAGAAATCAGACAACTCTATCTAAACATTTTTGGCATTTGAAGGAAATGAATAAAACACCAAAAGTTAAATGGAAAATTATAAACAAAACTAGAACTTGTAAAACTTGGGATGACCCATGCCCTTTATGCCTACATGAAAAACTACACATTATTAAGTTTCTAAATAATAAAAATCTATTAAACAATAGACATGAGTTAACGGTTTTTTGCCGACATCATCAGATTTTCGCATTGAATAATTAGCATCAAAAACAAACAAACAATAAGATAATAAATACAAATTTTAAACTCCATAGTCTAAATAAAAAGTTTAAATGCCCTACCCAATAAAAAAAAGATAACCCTTTATGAAGTCGTCAAAAAAACAAATGTTAGCAAATTATGACAGTTTTTTTATATACACAAAACCTTTTCAGAAAAAAATAAAAAATAAAATAAATAAATCAATAAATCTCCATAGACACTTAAGCAGAATAGACAATGTCATCTTCCGCTTTAAATTTAGACACACCAACCTTAGCTTGATTTGACCTCTTTGAATGGAACTGAGATATTGATACAAATTATTACCCTTACGCCCCTTTTCTTTAAACAATTGCTCTAGCCGTTACCATAGTAATTTTAATTTCAATAATGAATATGCTTATAAAACGCATAAATTTCAGGAATTGGTTATTCCAAAAAAAAAAAAAAAATTCGCTTGAAGATGGAACAGAGCTTGGTATTTTAATTCAATTTAATTCAAATAATTATATCGAAGTTTTCGACTCTTGTTTTGAAACATGAGAACTTTTATGTAGCGATGGAATCATATTTTTAAATAAATAATTATATTTACGCTCTACTTTTGTATCAAGCACTATTTTTTTAAAAAAATAATAACAAAATACTAAAGAACTTTGAATTATTTACCTAACGAGTTCTTCCCTATTTTTTATATTTTTACACACACACACAAAATATATATATATATATATATATATATATATATATATATATATATATATATATATACCAATTTGGTTATAAATATATATATATATATATATATATATATATATATATATATATATATATATATATATATATATATGTGTGTGTGTGTGTGTGTGTGTGTGTGTGTGTGTGTGTGTGTAAAAAACAGAGTTAAAGTTTATACTACTAATAAATTAGTAGTATAAATTTTTCTTCAATTACATCAGTGTTTTATTACTACCCAGAACTCACTGTGCGTTACACACACACACACACACACACACATATATATATATATATATATATATATATATATATATATAATATATCAAACAACAGATCCTATAAAAAAAAATTATGTTAATCATGTACTACAAATTATAAACAAGATGAAAATATACTAAAAAAAAATTATAAATACTAATATATCTACAACAGATCCTAGCAAAATAATTAAGTTAATCATATACTACAATATATATATATATATATATATATATATATATATATATACAGAGAGAGAGAGAGAGAGAGAGAGAGAGAGAGAGAGAGAGAGATAATAAATATAAAAGTGAACACTGAAGTCAACACTTAAATGTTCACTTTTATATTTACACACGCTCTATCTCTGATATTGAACACTTTATCCTAAAAATATAGCACACCATAAGACTATATTTCTTCATATATATATATATATATATATATATACTTTAAGAGAAAGGTCTTTTTAATGCAAATGACTGTTGTCATAATAAAATGGTTTTAATAACAAAATATATTTTTTCTGTCTTGCGGGTAAGACACAAAGAAAGGAAAAAAAAGCAAGTCTATAGTCTGGAGCAAATGTTTCATATACATATTGTCAACTGCAGTAAACATGATATGCTCACCTCTGTCCTATCATCAAAACCTCGGCACATTTTTCTGTGTGCACTAAGGTCACTCCAGTACTAAAACCGACATTCTCAAGATTGCAAAAGTCACACGTACGGAGCGCATGCGCCACAGTGTCCACTAACGCTTGGCAGGTCACGTGTATATGACAAGGAAAGGTTATCATATCCTCAAGGCTTTAATTTTTGGCGAACTGTCTACGATTTGAAGAGACAGAAGAACACACTCGAAGATGGTTAATTTAACGACTTTCAACACTTACTGGTTTATTTAATGCCAAGTATAAGTCTTAAAGGACATGAATGAATAGATAGGTAAATATTGGTCCGGCTTACACTAAAGTCAAAAAATAGACAGTCGAGTAAAAAAAAAGGTAAATAGATGTCCATTTTACCCTATAGTCACAAATGTAAACATACGTCTGGCTTACATTTTACTTAAAAAGGTAGAGCGCCCTAGGTAAGACGATAAACTACATCCGCGTCCTGGGTAAGACGATCAATTACATCCACACCCTGGTTAAGACGATAAACTACATTCGACAGCAAGGTCTCTGATCGGGATGTTTTAAGGAGCGTCGAATCACCTCTTAATTGCTGGTGTTGCCTGGTCCACCCTGACCTAGGGTGGTAGCACCTGTTTGGGTCCCAGCTATGGGCAAATAGTTAACCCCCAAACTGGAGTGCAACACTATGAAGGTGTAAAAATAGGTTTTAATACTAGCAATACATTTTTGTAAAAAAATATTACCAGCAATACGTTTTTGGAAAATATATTACCAGAAATTTTTTTTTTTTGAATATTACCAGCAGTAAAAATCTTGTCAGCATTAAATAACCCATTGAGGTATTGATATGCCGTAAAACAAAAAAAATAAAAAAATAAAAAACAAATAAAATAGGTAGATATAACTACGGTTTGCAATTCAAGTAAAATAAGTAGACATACATCCGGCTGATACGATTAAAAAAGTTATATATTTGTCGGGTTGACACTCGAATCTACAAGTATCCCCCAGAAGGCTAGCAACATCTGAAGGCGGCTTACTTCTCTACTGGAAGTGTCGTCTGCATATTTCAAGTCACACCGGCATATAAGTGCAAGGAATCAGGAAAATGTCTGTTACATCGATTAATACTGGTGGCCAACACAAACAGGAAGACATAGCAACAAGCATTTTTCTCGGCTATATTCCAGGTCAAAAGAATCTTTAGAGAAGTCATTCCTTTCTTGTGGCATCAGCAACTGTAAAAAGCCAATAGAAGCATAAGAACAAAAATATGACAAAAGTTTTCAGGCTATCCACTGATCAGTAAAACAAAGAACACCCATGAGAGTGGTAAACTGGGGCCATAAAGAAGATATTTATATCTTGTGTCATCAGCAAATATCAGGAGATAGTACAAGCAGCTGTTAATAGAAAATATGTCAACGTTCTTTCAGGCTATCCATGATCAGCAAAACAAGGAAGCACCATGGAAGAGATAGAAATGGTAATGGTAATATTAGCCATTCCCTTATAAGGAATCATTCAGCCAGTATTGAGCGAGCAGCCAGTGCCACGACCGCTTGAATTTTTTTAAATGTTCCTCTTAAAGCTACAGAACGAGAAAAAAAATGATGATGAATAAAATATAATGCTTATTCCATTTGTATTTACATCTATCAACATGCCTAAGCATTGTTCTGACTTCGAGAAAGGCCAAGTCACCGCTTTTTATGATCTTGGACTGTCGAATAGATCGATAGCTGATAAGAGTCATGTGTCCGCATGTTAATCAAAAAGAAAACTTGAACATACAGTTGAGGCCAAAATGGTCAGAACGGCATTGTTTTCGTCAGAAAAGTAGATATAAGTTTTTATCAAAGTTGTCTTATATTCTATAATTTTCACAGACAATAAGTACGATATTATTTCTTATTGTCTGAGAATTGGTGTAATTTGAGAGGAAAAAAATTCGCCCAAAAAATTTTTAACCATTGAAAAAGCTATTGTAAATAGCTGACACTTATTACTGAACGGGTTTTGGTGCCATGCATGACATTAATTATGAAAGTCTCTCTCTGACGAGAATATTTAAGAAGATGATTCAAGTTTTCAAGTTATTGTTTTCGTTTTGCAGCAATGTGCGGTGCTATGTGAAACTACCTCTGGCAAAGCCTATTCTATGTCCAATTTCCTTATCTCATATACTAAATTTCTTCTAAATGATTCATACGCAGAAGTATTTGAAGCGTTTGGTATTTACTAAATCTACATCCTGAACTTTTATGATGGATTCAGTGTAGATGCCATCACTGCTTTCATTCCAATTCCAGATCATTCTTTGTAACAAATCAGTTTGTAAATAAGGTTTCATTGATATACAGGGTGTCTCAAAATAATGTATACACTCTTTAAATATTAATAGTTAATAATACATTAGCGTGATGTGAGAACTTCTATGGATGAAAATATGCAAAACAGATGGATTGGAAGAAGAGGGACAGTTCAATACCCACCTAGATCACCAGATTTGACCCCCTTGTTTTTTTTTTTTTTTTTTTTTTGTAAAAGAGAACGTTTTCAGCAGGAAACTTGAAACAATTGCTGAAATGAGAGTAGCAATTGAAGAAGAATGTGCTCAAATATCAGAGGAAATGATACTAGACGTTTGTAGGTCTATTTCTTCAAGATATGTAAAGTGCATTGAACAGAACGGCAACCAGTTTGAGCATTTGATGTGAACTTATCATTATATGAACATTCTGCCATTGCCCCAAGTAGCTTTTATCTTATTAAAGTTAATTTTCTATTTTTTCTTTTTCTTTCTTTCTCAAATTCTTTAAATGTGTATTCTTTCTCTTGTATTGATCTTATAGTCAAAATACATAAATTGAATAAGTTATAACGATTCTAAGAGTGTATACATTATTTTGTAAACAGGGTTTTGTCAAGAGTCAAATTGTAGTTTTTTTTCATGTATTTTTACTATAAAAAAACGTATTTTTATACTTTCAAAGTATGTCACCCCAGTTTAGGGGCTAACTATTTGCCCGTAGCTGAGACCCTTACAGGTGATACCACCACGAGTCACGGTGGATCTGGGAACAACACCAATTAAAAGGTGGTTCTACGATCATCAAAACCTTCCTACCAGAAGCCTTGCTACCGGATGTAGTTTATCGTTATACCCAGGACGTCTCGCTTTTGAAATTCTCTTCCAGCCTCTTGCTTTCCAGTTAACTTTGATCTTCAAAGATTTAAATAAGATGTTAATCGTCATCATCTATCTTTTTTTATTCATGTTCTTTTATTGTTCTCTCTCCTTAATAATCTTTTATTTTTCTCGTATAATTTCACACTTGCGTTTTACTGATTTTATTGTCTTGCTTTGGGTTAAAGGATATAAAAAAAAATCTGCGGTAGATCGATAAAGAAAAAAACATACGTAGATTGTCAGTTATAATTCAATAATAAATTTAAAAAAAAAATTCGAATGACAGAAATGGCAGGAAGTTGGATCACGTGACCGGTCAGTTTTACACTCGGGGAAGTCTCGTTCACAAAACAGTCGCGTATCAAATGTTGTGTCTTGCTCGTTGGTGGAAAATCATTTCACCTCACACAAGAGGAACCAGCCATGCGTATATTTTGCTTACAGCCCAGTGATCTTTATTAGATTTTCCACCCCTATTTGAGTACGGGTATTAATCTGGGTGGCTCACACATTGGCACGCATAGACAGCTGATACAATGGACTATTGAGATATTATCGACTCGACCCACTCCCCGAAATTAGTTCAGTATTCTGATGTTTAATCAATGAAATACGGATTTAGGAAATGGTCCTAAAGTTTATATATATATATATATATAGTTTATATATATATATATATATATATATATATATATATATATATATAATAATGTGTGTATGTATGTGTGTGTGTGTAGTTATATATATATATATAAAAGTTAGCGCACAAATGTTGGTGGTAATAAAATAGTCCTGGATGTAGAATAACAGAGCTAAAACTTATGCTAACTATAAATATATATTTTGTTTCTCGCCGCGTACAGTAAGGAATAAAACGTATGTTTATATATATATATATATATATATAGTGTCTTGTCATCCACAGACAGACTGTTCTGCTGAATCACAGCTTGTTAGTGCGGCTTGACGCCCGGTTGCTTCTAGCTAGGATCGAAACCCAACTGAATTGGCGTCAGTAGGAGATTCTACTCCTAGGCAGTTGGCGCACGGCTGGGATGAAGGTGAATTTTAAGCGTATTTATTTTTAGATAAACACACAGTGACTGAGAGGACCCGATTTGCTTTACCGAAGAGTCTTGCTATAATAACCGTAATAGTCACTGTTTCAAACCCACACTTCCTCCCCCAGAGAGCTCAACCGAAATAATTTTTTCAGGAGCCTATATTATCATCCACAGACAGACTGATTCGCTGTATCACAGCTCTTCAGTGTGGCTAGACGTCCGGGCGCCTCTAGCTAGGATCGAAACCCGGCTGAATTGGCGTCAGTCGGAAATGCATGCACCGCACTTTCATTATAACACATCTTCAGACAAGGGTGTGTTTATTTTTGACTTTGATATATATATATATATATATATATATATATATATATATATATATATATATATATATATATATATATATATATATATATATATATATATGAGAGAGAGAGAGAGAGATAGATAAATAGTGAGTAAAGGATATATTAAACGATAGTGAGTAAATGGTTAATTTAATTAATAAATCCTGTCATTCAAAAACATATATAATACGTACTTTATCCTATACAAGAATGACTTCAATATTAATTGCATTAAAACAACTTCAACAACAATTACTCACTTTCGTTTGTTAGACATTAAATTACGTCCATTAGCATCTTCCATAATTTATCTTGACATTTCAGCTAACATGATGAATATTCATGAGCATCTTTTAAATATTTTTACTTTTCTTCATAAATGCTTGTTGCAAAATTAAATTCCGAACAATTGCTTTGATAAAGTCCGTCAAAGTACGAGACGCATCGGCTAAGATAATTCTTTCATTTGTCTTCATATATATATATATATATATATATATATATATATATATTAGTGAATATACATAATATGCAACGTTGATAATACAACTCGGAGTTTCATGCACTTTATGCAATCTTCAGATCTTCACTAATATACTTATAGCTCTGTTTCATAACATTGAGCACTATAGTTAAAACACCTGAAGAATAAATATACTTACGTACGTGCAAAGTATTTATGCGTGGATGTTCATTTTTATCCTACCCATTCATATATATATATATATATATATATATATATATATATATATATATATATTTATATATATATATATGTGTGTGTGTGTATAGTTTATGCAAACTTAGGTAATCCGTATGGGTAGACCCGAGGAGGATGATATCCAGAGAGCTCAATGTAAAATTCATAGCAGATATGTTTGAATAAAAGACAGATCACGTTAATATTCGATGTAATAAGCTATTTCACCATAACCCTTTAACAGGCTTCTGGATCATCAGACTTTACTTCAAAAAGCTGAAATGAAAAATGAAAAGGAAATTCACTTTCATTTTTCATTTCAGCTTTTGAAAGTAAAGTCTGATGATCCAGAAGCCTGTTAAAGAGGTTATGGTGAAATAGCTTATTACATGGAATCTTAACGTGGTCTGTCTTTTATTCAAACAAATATATATATATATATATATTATTTTAGGATATTACATAGAAAAACATGTCAAAATCGCTACACAGTTGCATTCGTGTTTCGATGCGTATCAATGCATCTCATCAGGTGATTGCAAATTACTGGCGAGTGAACGATTTATTTAGATTTAAAAGCAAAATACAACCTCTTTTTATGCAAACAAAAAAAAATGGTGGGAGTATAAAGTTTGTGGGCTTTACTCAGATCAACAGATCGAAGATACCTATGTCAAATTTAAACTTAGCGAAGAAGCAAAAATTAAGAAATTATTTTCCATAAATGGGTCATGATCCGTAGAATGGCAGTCAATGGCAAACTTTTACATTGTTCGGACTATTGTCCTCAATATTTGTCACAACGTTTCGGCCGTTGTAAGGTGGTTGGAATTTCGAACTGAACCCTTTATTTTCGCTGGGGTAGATGCCATGTTTGATGGATGTCATTATCAGATCTCCTGCTAATTTTCCCTCTGAAAGTTCTCCACTGCCACAATGAACTCACCTTCTTTGGGTCTGTCACTGGATCTAACCAACGCCTTTATCCACTGTTTAAATACTGTACATAATACATCTCAGAAATATAGATGTTTAAACAGAAATGGATGTTAATAGATACATATTATGCACATTAGACAATGTTATTTTCTAAGAAAAAATATGTAGAGTGCTAAAAAAGTTATATGCTTTGTGAGTTTCCTACATAATTTTTACAGTTGATAATAGCTTCTTTAAGAAACCAGTAAATAATTTAAACGTATAGAATTACTTAGTAAATTAATATGTAACTGTTGACTAAAGATTCTTTATATAAAATGTTAATAACAATAACCAATCAATGCAATATGTCAAAAATACCAACCAAATACTAATACATCCAAACATGATGTTACTAATGCTACCAGGAGATTAATACAAATTTATATTAAATCTAAATTAATCTTACAAATAGAAAGTTAAGCTGTATATGGTGCAACACAGTTCAACTAAATTGATATGCATCGAAACACATCTGCAATTGTGTAGCTATTTTGACATGTTTTCGGTGTAATATCCTAAAATAAATAATATTGCTCTACTTTGTATTGAGCCGTCTTTTAAATTAAATGTTACGAACGTTGAATTTTTACTCTTTGAATTTTATATCTTTATTCTCTTTTCTTATATATTTATATATATATATATATATATATATATATATATATATATATATATATATAATATATATAAAGAAACAGTAAGATATATAATCCGGTGTTCTTATAGATGTAATGGAACTAATGTCTTTAATTTAATTGCAAAATTAAATTCGTGGCTTTTAGCTTCCATTTTTGAATCATGGTTAGAACTGTGTAGCGAAAAAAAACACATTTTAAATCAATTAATATATATATATATATATATATATATATATATATATATATATATATATAATCTAGACCACCCACCATTTTTCCTCTTGTAGACCGGAAAAGAATTTCTATAAGCTGCAATTTAGCATCTTTTACATGATTGAGAATATCAGATGTTGTAAGCTTGAATGGATGTGCGGGTGGTGAAATGGATAACTACTCAGAATTGGAAATCAGAAAGCCAAGTTCCAATTCCGCTTAGGTTCATTATATTCACTTGGGAAAAGATATGAAGCCACTTTTTCTCCCCCAACGAGTTATGGACTAATTTGCAGGGCTTGTATCAGTAAATCATTATCATCTCAGCCAAAATTCTTACAATCTAAAAATATTTTCTGCTTTTAAATAACCTGGAAAAGGTTGATGAGCCATAAATATATATGCTTTATTTTAGGATATTACATTGAAAACATGTCAAAATCACTACACAATTGCAGTTGTGTTTCGATGCGTATAAGTAATTTACAATCACCTGATGAGATGCTTTGATACACATTGAAACACGTCTGCAATTGTGTAGCGATTTTGACATGTTTTCGGTGTAATATCCTAAAATAAAGAATATTGCTCTATTTTGTATTGAGCTCTCTTTTAAATTAAATGTTACGAACGTTGGAATTGTACTCCATTCCTTTTAGCATAATATAGCTTCACAATTTCCAGTCGACAGTCTAAATTAAGCTTTATCATATTTTCCAGAGGATGAATTGTCACAACAAACCTCAGCTTATATACATTTAATGTATTAGGAATAAATAACGTGTCATTACCTGATTGGTCAATAAAAAAAAAAATTAAAACTTGCGCATTTTTATTTTCACCCGGAATAAATTACCTTAGCATCGTTTTAGAAATAAATAAAATTTACATTAAATTCACTTGTCATATCCTGTTGTTAAATGTCACGCATTTCAAATGAGGGTAAATTCTAAACTGAAATTACCCCTAATCTCGAAATATCCTGGTGTCGTCTGCAACAAATACATTCTAAAGCGCGAGTTTTTTTTTTTATTTATTTAGTTTTTTCTTTTTTATTTAGTTTTTTTTTTTTTTTTTTTTTTTTTTTTTCAGTCAGACCGAAATTTGGTCGTAAATGCTAATTGCTTGATCGAAACGAAAAAAAAATCAAAATTGAATTAAATAAACCGGGAAAAAAACCTCAATCCATACCAAAGTGAATTGCATTTAACAAATGATGCGGCTGCATACGCTGTCAAACGTTGTCTACGGCGATATAATTTATTCGGTAGAATTTAAGCGAGAAAACCCGATACCTGAGGAGCTTCGTAACAGAAAAATACTGTTCTTGCAAAACTGCAGGCTTATTTATGGACATATCACATTGAAACACCGGATCTCGTACGCTTACTGACGATAAACAACGTCGAGCATGGTCAATACCTAGATGGGTGATCGCTTGAGAATACTAAGTACTATAAGCTTGGATGTGCGGGTGGTGTAATGGATAACGTTTCTGAATTGGAAATCGGAGAGCCGAGTTCCAATTTCAATCGGGTTCGTTATATTCACTTACGCGCAGATATCTTTGAGAAATCCATGTCTTCTCCCCCCCCAGGCTATAGGTTAATTAGTAGGACTTGTTTTAGTAAATATTTATTATCTCTAAAAACTTCTTACAATCTAAAAATATATTTTCCTTCTTTAAATAACCAGCAAAAGGTTGATAAGTCGTAAAGAACAAATCATTCAATCATTTTTAGGAAAGGCAATGAAATGATTTCTTGTTGCCATCTCCGTGCTTTGGAATTCAGAGTTTTCCTTCTCTTAGACTGGTTGCCAACTGGATGTAACTGATATCAGCATGGAGAATGGAATAAGTGATCCGAGTTCGAATTCCAGCCGAGCAACGTTCACTTTGGCACATTTACGAATCCGTCTCTTCTCCCTAAAGCTATGGGGTCAATATCACCGTATAATGTCCTCCATTGCAGACCAGATGTCACTCGTGTACGAGCAGTAGAAGAAGTTTCACGTGTTCATGTTGCACTGTTGGTGAAAAAATATAATTCAGTATAACCGCCTTGATGAGGGCTCGAATTCGACCGCATTCCTGAATCATGTAATTCTTGTTGATGTTTTTTTTAATCATTTCATTCCAAGCAAGGAAATAAATTGACTAAGATACAAGGTGTTACAGGGAACGAAAGAAACACAGGGGGTAATAAAAGAACAGGATTTAGACAGACAGAAGATTACATTGCATTTAAATTTTTGGAGATTGTAGTTGGCAGGAAAGCAGGAAGACAGAAAAGAGTTTCACAAGCGAGAAGTGCGAAAGAAGAAACTCTTAGCATAGAACTTACGGTTACAGCTACTAATTTCAACCGTGAAATTATGAGACCTAGCTGCCAATCTAGCACTGCACTTAAATAGGTGAAGTCATGCTACCAATGAGGAAAGGACACCAGAACAATTACTGATTATTTGTAGAAGAGGTAAAGGGAAGCTACATGACGGCAATGGGAAAAGGGATTGTAGCTGAGATGCCAGTTCCGGACCGATAAAGTTGCCGATTTTTCTTTGTATTTTGTCAAGAATATCTACGTATGAAACAGAAGCAACAGACCAAATTTGACAGCAATATTCTTTACAAGGACAAATATTAGACTTATAAATGAGCAAGATATTTTCTGTAGATAATTTTTTTTATTGATTTACTCGTTTTTATGGCTTATGAAAACATGCAGGTTATTTAAAGTCAGAAAATATTAGGGTTATTTATGCAGGTTATTTAAAGCCAGAAAATATTATGGTTATTTATGCAGGTTATTTAATGCCAGATAATATTATCGTTATTTATGCAGGTTATTTAAAGCCAAATAATATTATCGTTATTTCTGTAGGTTATTTAAAGCCAGAAAATATCGTTATTTCTGTAGGTTATTTAAAGCCAGAAAATATTATGGTTATTTATGCAAGTTATTTAAAACCAAATAATATTATGGTTATTTATGCAGGTTATTTAAAGCCAGAAAATATTATCGTCATTTATGCAGGTTATTTAAAGCCAGAAATATTATGGTTACTTATGCAGGTTATTTAAAGCCATATAATATTATCGTTATTTATGCAGGTTATTTAAAGCCAAATAATATTATGGTTATTCATGCAGGTTATTTAAGCCAGAAAATATGGTTATTTATGCAGGTTATTTAAAGCCAGATAATATTATCGTTATTTATGCAGGTTATTTAAAGCCAGAAAATATTTCAGGGTTGTAAGATATTTTGGGTGGGGGGATATAATAATGGTTTAATGATACAAGTTTTACTAATTAACCCATATCTAGGTGGAGAAGAGATGGATTCATATCTTTCCCTGGGTTATTTATGCGTAAGGGAATTTAACGAAGCCAACGGAATTGAAACTCGGCCCTCTGGTTAACAATTCTCAGAAAAATTGTCTAGCAAATTGCGAACCTACATTCCTAGCGACAGACCTTTCAATTGATTTAACATATTTGTTCCACTTCATATCAGCGGAAAACGTGAGAACGAGAAGGTGTAGTGGATTGCTTTATCAGGGGAGCGGGGGGCTTAGTAGGTCTCGCCTTCGAATCAAGATAACTTGGAGACAACTTATCGACAGGTGGGAAGCTTCACAGCCATCCATTGCCGAATCAATTGGAGCATGATGGAATATACACGGCCTTCTCTGGGTCAACTTCTTCATCCATGACTTGATTCAGAAAGGCAAGTGCCACACGTGATACTCGCTTGTGCGATCATGTATCGAAAGAAACATGACTAACGAGGCAGAAGATTTCGCCACTTCTTTCTGCGGTAGACTGGTTGCCAACCAAGGCTTAAGAGCCCAGTCTGTCCTGCTATTTAACCCATAGCTAGGGTAGAAGAGATGGATTCATACCTTTTCTAAGGGTATTTGTACGTAAGTGAATATAACAAACTTGGCTGGGATTTGTAGACTTTGTTCAACATTAGTTAGTTGAGATAAGAAGCTGAATGAATATATAAGAAGCTGAAAATAGCAAAACGCGTGACTAGGCAAAAATTCGTAAATTTAAGGAATCAGCACATACGCTAGGCCACAAAAATTCCCTGAGCCGACCAAGCATAGAAATGAATACAATATGGGAACCAGTAATAAGGAGTGCCAGAGAAAAGCAACAGTAACAATAAAATTGCAATATGAGGTATGGTAAAAAAAAATCCAATGATAACAGCAAAAATTGCAATATGAGCACTGGTAAAAAATGTTTTCTGAAGACATTAGGTTTATAAGTCGCAGAAATTCATACACAGATGTCCCCAAGGACACATAGCACCGTAGATAAAGCCATTAGTTAGATCTAGTGACAGGACTCAAAGAGTTGTGAGTTAAGGTAGTGGAGAACTTGGAGAGGGGAATTAACAGAAGATAACTGATAACTCAGGGTTCAGTTCGACATTCCAACCACCTGAAGAAGGCCGGTGCGTACAACGGCCGAAACGTTGTGATAAATAAGGCGACAAAGATGAGAACAATAGTCCGAATAATGTAAATAGTGTACATAATACCTCATCTCAGAAATATAGACAGATATGAGTAGAAATAATTACTTACCTTAGGACGAATATTCTCATCATTTTTCTTATTATCACCATGTTTCGACCGAAGTGCTCTCCATCCTCTCTTCAGGATTCTGTTGATAGGGTTAATCTGGGAATTTCGAACTGAACCCTTTTCTTCTAATCCATGCGATTTGCTTGTTCTCATTCCGCCGTTAATCTCAATAGATATCTTGTCTTGTTCTTATTTCGTAACGCTTATTTCTTGGATCTAATCAATGCCTTTATCCACTGTGCCATGTGTCCTTAAGGACAGTCTACCCCAGCGAACGAAATAAAGGGTTCAGTTCAATATTCCAAGCACCTGAAGAAGGCCGGAGCATACAACGGCATAAACGTTGTAATAAATAAAGCAACAAAGATGAGAACAATAGTCCGAATAATGTAAATATTGTCCATAATACCTCATCTCAGAAATATAGACAGATACTGAGCAAAAAAAGTTCTTGTATATAATACGAGCCCCAAATTTTTAGGTTTAAAATATCTGGGATAAATGTACATGTTATACATAAATAATTCCATATATTTTTCTACTGTATTATCACCTGCGTTAAAAATAATAATAATAATAATAATAATAATAATAATAATAATTTATTCTTCACTTCTGACCTGTGATTTCACAACAGGAAAAATAGTGATGAATTATTCTTTCTGTGTTGTTACATTATTCTAAAGCTATGCGGCCATGATTGCATGAAAAGTTCCCAAGCTAATGAATAAGACGCCATGGTGTGATCAACAGACGCCCGCAAGACCCTAATAGCTAAGACTTTATTCTATGGCTGTGAGAAAAGGTGAAAAGTACATAGAAGGTGGAAATATACAGGATAAAACCAAGCCTACGTCTAACAGAATAAGTTTGGGTTGCGGTTAGGGTGAAGGTAAATTCAGAAATAATACCTGCCAAAACAAGTCGATATGAAAATGAGTCATTTAGGCAATTATGCAAAAATATTACATTATTATTTAACGAAAGATTTTATTGAGAAGTTCTCAGCGTCATATTACGCTCAATGTTAAAAAAATCTTAGCAGTGTCATGACAGCTTATTAAACTGTTTATAGCTTGTGAAATCAGTCAATTTCGCTATTTTCGCCGAAAAAAAAATCAAAAACTAGGAGTGTGTCCCCCCCCTCCCATAAACTTCTTTCTTCCTTTTTATGTGCCATGTCCGTTCAGGACGTAGGCGATCATGGCTCTCCATTTCCCTCTATCACTTGCAGCTCTCAACAAATCCCTTCCCTCTGCTTCCTCTCCCAGATCACGTTCTGTCATCCACTTGCTCAAGCTTGTCAGGTATATATTATTTGGACTATTGTCCTCATTTTTGTTGCCATATTTATCACAAAGTTTCGGCCTTTGTACGCTCCGGCCTTCTCCAACAAAGATGAGGATAATAGTCCAAATAATGTAAATAGTGTACATAATACCTCATCTCAGAAATATAGACAGATACTCATCAGGTATGTCACGCGCTGCTTTTCCTTGTCTCTCTTTCCCTTTATTTGACTCGTGAGTATCAATTTCTTCAGGTCCTCCTTCCTCATTATGTGTCCAAGAAACTTCAGCTGCCTTTTTCTGATGTTAAGTATAAGCCTCCTCCTTGTTTGCAACCTCTCTCTAACATCTCATCGTTCCTCATATGCTCGGTTCATGATATCTTTAGCATCTTTCTGTAGAAACACATCTCTGTCGCCTCGAGTCTCTTCTTCATCTTTGAGGAAATCGTCCAACATTCTTCGCCGTAAAGAAGAACAGATGTCACGAAACAGTTCAGTGTTCTTTGTTACCAAATAATACTGAACTGTTACGTGGCATCTGTTCCCGTAAACTTATGAAAACGAAAAACTGTCAAACGTTTTAAACATTTTGTCGCCTTTCTTCATCCTTGACACACAAAAAAAATGTTATTTTTCGAACAGACAATCACTGAGAAATGGATTCATTGTGAGAATCCAAAACAATGATATTCGTATCTCTAATAATGAAAACCTTCACCCTCTCAACCTAAACAGAATATATTACGGGATTTTTTTATATTGTTCTAAGGGATTCTTAGGAGTAGATAGGCTCGACTATCGTCCGGTTCATACACCTCCACGATGTTTTGCCCGGGAGTAGAGGTTTATCCCTTGTTTCCTGTTTAGAATTGGATTTCCGGTTTCTTCAACTCTGTACTTCTGAAGTGTCCAGTGTTTTATTCAGTATTTTTTTCCTCTCCTAATAGGAGTAGATAGGTTTGCCTATTGTCCAGTTCACACTCGTCCCGGTCTTTTGAACAGAAGTAGGTTCATTGTTTTGTGTTTAGTTTCCGATTCCTTCTAAAATCTACTTCAACTCTATACTCCTAACGTCTCCGCCTGAACTCTGAAATCTTATTCGTTAAATTTTGACCTCTTCAAGTCTAGAATTAGCTGACTATCTTTCCTGTTATCTAGCCCTTTCTTATGCTATTACAAATCCATACAGTAACCCTCTACCTTGAGTGGCCCTTGGGCTTTGTATTGGGTGAACAAAAATATTGTTTTTCTATTTGCCCAAAATATTTCTCGCATTTCTCGATCGCCATTTCCACGATGATCGTCTGATATTTTTTATAGGAACTAGCCAACGCGAAATGCTTCACGCTGATTGGCTAATACCTGAGATTCGACTGGGCTCTGGCAGGGAGAAAATGTTCTTTGTATTTGGCGGAATTCAAAGGGAATTATTTACGACGTGCGATCATTTGGTCACTGCAATAAGTGATTAACTCGATTGATGTCGGATTTGAACAGCAAACATATTTTCTGAGCAAAGAAGTCAACAGCTGATTTTACTGCATGATATCTCTCTTCACTATGTTACAAATGTGGCGCAAAAAAAGCGACCAAAAACTTAATTTAGAATAGGATGGAATCTTAAATATCATCTCTTGTACAGGTGGAACTTAAAAACATCCAAAAATTCCTATTTACCATCCAATCACATTCTTTCTAACAAGTTAAATCCAGACCCCATTTTGTCATATGTTTTAATCTGATCTAAACTACATTTATAAACGCACATAAATGTACCCATGCGACGTGGCAAAAACCTTTTTTTACCAATGAAAGCACACCAAATTTACTAATTTTCAGACTGTAATCGAATCCATCAAATTAAAGTAAAAAATACAACTCATAAAAGTTTCTTGAAAAGGATATATCTCACGAATAACAAGTTACCACTCTTTTGCTCCTACTGTTTGGCCAGTATATTACTTTAGTTTCCGGCAACTGTAAATTGTAAAATTCTCATTATCACTAATGGATGAGCAATAATAGGTTGCTCTGTTCCCTTTACACTCTTTTACCTTTATAAATACTTTTGGTATCATTCCCATCACCCAAAGAAATGTAAGTGTAACAGGAGGTGATTATTAAGGCAATATATATTATATATCTATGATCCTAAAGAGAAAATGGAAGTACTTAAATGCTCATTTGATCCCAGGAGTGATAGTTCTCACAAGAGTCAATTATCGGGAGAAACAGACGAGAGTTACCGAGATTACGCGAGACTTATTATGAGGTTTATGTCTGAATTTCTGGGATGAAGTTATTATTACACTTTTTATATGCGGACTATTGTCCTCATCTTTGTTGTTATCATACCGGCCTTTATCAGGTGTATGTTGGTCTGGTTCGTGAAATTGGTGATTTAGTTAGTGAGTTCAATGGGTTGGTCAGTGTGTAAACAGTGTGAGTAATAACTGAACAGTATTGCGCGTCTCGAAGAACCTAAATGCAATGCCGTCGGGAGCCCCGTCTTCCAGTAGAGTCAACCATGGCGGTAAGGATTCAGGGAAGAGACGAGACTAAGCACGACCCGACGCCCGGCGGTCAAGGCGACGTTCTTCGTACGAGAACAAGTCGGCAGCCTGATGGAAGCTGTCATCATGAAATGCTAGTCAAGTGCTGGTTTGCTGTCATCATGAAATGCTAGTCAAGTGCTGGTTTGCCACAGCGGATGGTGTCACCTTGTTATAGTGGAATAGTTAATAGACTCTTCCACCTATAAGTAGGAGTAGTCAAACGAGAGAGTCAGTTGGTCAGTCAGTTGATGCCGGACGACCGTTAGTTGGATACTAAAGTATCAGCGACCACAACTAGATTACTCTGCGTCATACCTATTATATCAAGTTCCTAACGTTTTGTACGTCGAACCTATTTTAGGACCGACTTAGTACAAATACAAGCCTCCACTGTGAAATTACTCCACAACACACCTGAAGTGTGTTCCATGGTGTGGCGACCTATGGACCACTTTAAACAATTAGCTGTCAAGGATTTCATGCTCAAAGACTTTTCTTCTTCTCACGATAGGACTCATTTTACATATAAGGAAATGTCTATGCGCATTCCAATACTTGAAAACGAATTCCGCCAACGACGATTAAAAATAAGAACATGACCAGATATCCTTAGACATGGAAAGTAGAACCAGAACAAGCTACCTCCTTAGATTAAATAAGGAGTTCAGTTTGGAATTCCGTGTTTGATTAACTGGATTGACATAGCATTTTCTTTCTTTAGAAAATAGTCTTCGCTTACGTCCTAGCAACTTTATTTTTTCTCATAAATGTTTGGATAATTATCAGTTTCGACCGTCAGATACAACCAAGGCCACCCTCCATATATTTGGTAACTCAGCATTAATTCGTCAACCCAAAAACATTAATGTTTCAGTCTCACGCTGTCCGCTGACATGGGGTAGAACAAATACATTGAATCAATAGCTTCATCTACCGCAAGGAAAGTTGGTTCTCTATGTCATGCCAGAAAGTATTTTTCTCCTCCTTCAAGTCCATCCTTTAAATCTATAAATCAACCGTCCGTCCTTGCATAGAATACTAGGCAGGCATCTCGCTTCCACCCTTTCACTGTCGAAACGGTTAAATGTAACCGTCTCTTCTACTCAAACAGCTTCTTCTGCACTTCCCGTCTGCCGAATTCCCTTCCCCTATCTGCTTCCCCGATTACTATAATATTCAAATATTCAAGTGTAATGTCAATCGACATCTGAGACCCTGAGCTTGTTCCCCGTCCTTTTCTGCATCCTTTCCTTAAACACGCCTCTTTACTCTTGTTCTCAATCCTCTGTAACTCCTCGCATGCTAGTGGCAGTCCCACCTTCCTTGGGGTGAATTGCTTTAAAGAAAAACGTAACTTTGAATATTTTCGTACGCGTAAATTATTATCTAAAATTTCTTTGTTTTTGAAACGGTTGGATTGCTTTGTCTATAACATTTGTGTTATGTTCTTTTCTGAAAGAATTCTCTTTATTGCTTGAAGACGCAAAATCAACTGAATAGAAAATTCCTCCCCGACAAAAAGTCTCCAGTTCGATAAGAATTTTCTCTCAATCTGCGCAACGCGACTTCTTTAGTCAGAGCATTCAGTAAACTGTTTTTGTTTTTTTTTTTAATTCTATGATGTCTTCGCTAAGAAAATGACGTTACTACACCATTAACTTTGCCAATTTTTTATAAACACCCAACAACCTGTCCGCAGCGTTACCTTATAACGTTACAAATACGTCGCCTTGTAACGTTACAAATACGTAGCCTTATAACATTATGAATACGTCGCCTTGTAACGTTTCGAATACGACGTCTTATAATATTTCAAATATGCTGCTTTTTAAAGTCGCAGATATGTTGATTTGTAATGTTCCAAATACTTTGCTTTGTAACGTTGCAAAGACTCTGCATTGTAACGTTACGAATGCGTTGCCTTGTAACATTTAAAATATTTTACCTTCAATCATTTCAAATGCTTCTAATGTCGCGAATGCGTTATCGATTAACATTTCAAATATGTTTCCCTGTAACGTCGCAAATTCGGCGCCTTGTAACGTCACATTTACGTTAGCCTATAACGCTGCATATACTTTGGCGAGTAACAATTTCAAATACGAAACATTGTAACACGTTCAAATACGTTGTCTTGTAACGTCGCAAATTCGGTGCCTTGTAACATTGCATTAACAGGAAATGAAAAATAAGATCCAGGAAGAACGAACTTTCAAACTGAATTTTTATACCTTAACGACATGTTGTGAAGTGAAGTATATTTGATGTTATTGATGACCAGAGTGCCGAATTATGCAGCTTCCTTTATGAAGAAGAATGATAAAAAGAAAAGAAAAAAAATACGTAGAAAGAAAGAAAGAAAGAAAGAAAGAAAGAAAGAAAGAAAGAAAGAAAGAAAGGCATAAAATGACGGGTGGAAAAAATGAAGGATGGAACAAAGAAAAATGTAAAAACGAAGACCGAAAGAAAAAAGGGCTGAACAAGAAAGAATGATAAAAACAGCGAACAAAAAAAGAAAGAAAGAAAGAAAGAAAGAAAGAAAGAAAGAAAGAAAAAGAAAGAAAGAAAGAAAGAAAGAAAGAAAAATGTAGCAAAAAGAAAGAACGTTGACAAAACGAAAAACATATTAGAAAAGAAACAATAAAACAAATTATAATAGAAAGGTAGAAAAGAGATGAAAAAGACAGACTGAGAAAAAGAAAGAAAGAAAAAAGAAAGAAAGAAAAAGAATGGAACAAGGAAATGAAAAAAAGACAGAAATAAAAAACGATGAAAGATCGAATAAACAAACGTTGCAAAACAATTTTAAGAAGAAAAATCATTAAAGAAGTCATTCCTTAATTTCTGTATTTTAGAGGAATTAAAAATGTATAAAGAACCCCAAAAGACATGATTGGTGATATGATTGATGTTGTCTTGTATTCGTTATGATTTTAGCCCTTCCTTTGGCGTCAGAGACGTTTAATGTGGTGTCAGGTTCCACTCAGAATTTCTCCATTAAGAATTTGATAAGAGACAGTTGGCTGAAACGTTTCTCTTATTGGGTGCAATGGTCGGCATTATGGATAACATAACAGCCATAGCTTCTCTTGTAAGAATTAGTTATGATAAATAGATTGGCTTCTTATATGTCCATCATACTATTAATCCTTGTCCTCTGTCATCCCAAAACGCAATATCTCGATCATTCAGTAAGGATCCTCAGAATTTGTCCACTGTCATCCCAAAAATCAATATCTCGAATTCAGTAAGGATCCCTAAGCTTCTAATCCTTGTCCATGTCCCCAAAAATCATAACTCGATCATTCAGTATCCTTGGCGTCCTTAATCTTTGTCCATCATCCCAAAACGCAATATCTCGATCATTCAGTAAGGATCCCTAGGCCTCTTAATCCTTGTCCACTGTCATCCCAAAAATCAATATCTCGATCATTCAGTAAGGATCCCTAAGCTTCTTAATCCTTGTCCACCGTCATCCCCAAAATCAATATCTCGATCATTCAGTAAATCCCTAAGCTTCTAAATCCTTGTCCAATCCCAAAAATCTAATAACTCGATCATTCAGTAATCTCTAGGCGTCTTAATCTTTGACTCATCCCAAAATCAATATCTCGATCATTCAAAGGATCCTTAGCCTCTTGTTGTCCACTGTCATCCCAAAATCAATATCTCGATCATTCAGTAAGGATCCCTAAGCTTCTTAATCCTTGTCCACTGTCATCCCAAAAATCTAATATCTCGATCATTCAGTAAGGATCCCTTGGCGTCTTAATCTTTGTCCACTGTCATCCCAAAACGCAATATCTCGATCATTCACTAAGAATCCCTAGGCCTTTTAATCCTTGTCCACTTCAATCCAAATCTCAATATCTGGATTATTTGATAATGATCATATTTACAATTATGTTTTGCTGTCTGTATATACTTTATCTGCTATTGTTGCATAACATAGACTGAAGAAGATTACGTCACGGGAGAATTATCTTCACGTCTTTCAAGGTCTTTTGGCATAATATATACACTGGAGCAAAAACTTTAAACTCTGGATCTAATAATTAGTAACTTTCCTACTTTCTTTGGTTTAATTAACACCTACTAAGCTAAAATGCTGAAACTATTTATTGTGAAAGGCATCTCGTTTTTTAGAGGGGGATTACCTAAAATTTTAAATCCACCGGCTTTAAGATTACCATTATGCAGCAAATGTAGATTAAGCAAAAGTAGGTAAAATAACAAGAAAGATTAAGGCTTCAAATAATCTTATCTTTTTCTAAAAGGACTTTTCTGAGGCCATAACGAAAAAAGACAACTTACTCAAAATGAATTTTGAAAAGAAACAAATAACAAAATTTTACTTTAATAACATCAAATTACACAAACTACAAAATAGTTAGGCACGGCGTTAAATTTCGACCTTAAAATAGTCGAGACGAAACAATTCTTCGATAAGTTCAAATTATTGTCTTCTTTTAAAAAATTACAGTTCTTAAAAATGTGTTACCTTTTTTCTTTTAGAAATAAAAGAATTTTATTTACATTGTAAGTGTTCAAGTTTAAAATGTAAGAAAAGTATTTTTTTCTGGTTTCTTAGAAAAAATACAATTTTTTTTAAATAAACATTTCAAATTTTTATATTAGATTTTTTCAGCTATAGTTATTAAAAATAATAACTAAATAAATAATAAATAGAACAATTATAACAATATATTGTAATAAAAGTTATGTGACGGAAATAAAATTCGTTCTTACCGTAGATCTTATTAGGCACAATAAGCGATTAACAACAGTAACTAATAATAAAACAGAACCTAGTCCTGAGTATGACCATAAACTACCATCCGACAGCAAGGCCTGTGATCTGGAAATTGGTCGTTTTGAGGATCGTGAAACAACAACTTAATTGCTGTTGCTCCAAGGTCCACCTTGACCTGGGGTGGTAACAACTGTTAGGCAAATGTCGGCAAATAGTGAAACCCCAAACAAAAACAAGACACTATGAAAGTATAAAAATATATTTTAAAAGTAAAAATACTTGGAGTCCATTTTTATGTATAGAAATTAATAATAATACATATTTATAGTAAAATTAGCAACAATATACACATACTAAAAAATTGTAACAACTCCATCCAAATCAGTTTAAAATACTTCCAAACAACCAACTCTTTCATGACATTTGATTAATTCATATAATATCCTACAATTTTCTTATATCAAACTGTATTCCAAAATATAACTTCAACAAAACTACAACATAACACACACATATCAACGCCTCTAGTAATTATGTCCACACAAACATGTATATGCACAAAAAGCTGAGTATCATCTACCATGTATTCTATTGTGAAAGCAGAATAACATATATATTTTTATTAGTTCCAAGCCCCAGAGAAAATTAAATTTCAGCATCAAATGGCCTATAAGAAGTTGATTTGACTTTAAACAAACCAATTAATCAAAATAGAATAATTGTAACAATAATATATTGTAATAAAATTTATGTGACAAAGCGTATATTTAGCAATCTCAACACAGAATATTTTGTTCTTGTTATGTCGGGAACTTTGACATTTCACTTAAAGGAAGCACTTGATGGATTTTTCTTTTGAAGACTGGAATCGCCAACATCGCTTCTCATGCCTTTTGGGACCATTAAGTAATACTTTCGAATTCTATTTTTCTGGGCTTGGCTGATAATTACAGAATACGCAGTTAATGCTGGATCCCTTCACACCCACAAATAATATATATATATATATATATATATATATATAAAACATATATTATTTTTTGCGTAATTGTTATTTAATTACTTAGAAAGAAACCCATTTACAACATAAATTTTGTCTACATAGCAACAATCATATCTTCTTTCATCCATCTTAGAATCGTGGCGTTAAAAATAAAAATGTCGGGCGTCAGTCGAAAATGCAAGACGTAATCTATGACCCGCTGGCGCCTATGTTGCGTCCCCAAATAGGAGAGTGGAATCTCAAACAGGAGATGGGTCATTTTTTTTAATACCATGTCCTTTCATGACGTTAACGATCATGTCTCTCCACAGTGTCCTTTTCGTTATCATCGGGAAAATGTCCATGACGTTTTTGCCTTCTATACGATTCAGAATTCAAATGTTCTCCCCTCCACGACTGACAGCCACCAATTGTTTAGAGAGCCCAGTCTAGGCTGCTCTTTAACCATTACCTCGTTGGAAAATGTAGATTAATTCACCGGCATTTGGCAAAGATTAACGAAGTAGATGAGGCAATAACTTAATGTTGATTGGCCGATTCCACATTCCATACCTCTGACAGTTACATTCATTAAAACCTGATTTCAATTTGGAATTAATCAATTTAATTTTACTGTTTTTAAACACAATTCTCCATATAGCTATGTTAGACAGACATGACCCCTACAGAGGGGGCTGTACCGTTACTGCCCCATCTGTTGGGGGCATGTCTGTCTAACATAGCTGATACAATAACTGTTTTAGAATAGAGTAGAATACCAGTGTCTTTGATGAATAGCTGTTGCCATAAGTGCCTCTTGCTAATAGACCTGTGCCTGTGAAGAGAATTTTTTTTCGAAGGTGGTAGGTCACGTGATATGCGAAATTCTTTTGTGGTCGAAGGCGCTGATCGAAGGTGATGACGTCATCATGGCAACTTGATGAAGCCGACGCCATTGAATGTTTTCGACCGAAGTCGCAGTTTCAAAGGTGATGACATCATCATGACGTCATGATAATCTTCGAAATTCTTTTCTCTTCTCTGTGGCCCAACCCGTTAAGGTACGCCAGGCTAAATGACGGTTCCGTATAGAATACAGGTTCGATTCCTGTCGGAGGACGAATATTTTCTATGAAAATTTCTCGGACATTCAGGCCGGTAAATGTTTGTTAATACTGTTTATTATAAACAGAGCATTTACTTAAATATTTGTATCTATAAAAAGAACGTATAAACATAAAAAATGTCTTAAATAATTGTCGGACTTTGTCTATTCTATAATGTATATACGTATATACATATATTTATACCCTAGTCTAGAGGCCTGAATATTCAAGAAATTTTCTTTAAGAAAAATATGCACTTTCCGGCAGGATTCGAACCAGCGTTCCCCTGGAAGGGAGCGCATAATTTTCTTTAATAAAACCTCTCGAATATTCCGACCGGTAAACGAAAATAAATAAATATATTGTTTAAAAAAAGATGAACGTCTACTCAAATATGAGTATCCACTAAAAATAACGTTTAAATTGATATAATCTGTCGGATCGATAAAAAAAAATCCATTACTTCTTTAAAAAAATAGAAAGAGAAGGTGATTGAAAAGTAACGCCCTATTTTATGTATGAGCAGTCAGCCAGGAGTCCTGACTTAACTCCCTGTAACTTTGGAGGGTGTGACTTTGGGGTTGGATAAAAGAGCAAGTCAACTATAACAGACCAAGAGAACAACTTGAAGGACAAATACAAGAAGTTATATCTTCCATATCACAAGAATTCCAGGTGAAATCATTTGACACGATTCCTGGGAGGCTTCAGATGCTGGTACGAAATCTGGTGACCATATCGAATTTTAATTAAAACCTCATGCTAAACGCTTTCCTCTCATATCCATTTCTTGCAAAAATTATATATATATATATATATATATATATATATATATATATATATATATATATGAAGAAATATAGGTTTAAGGTGTGCTATATTTATGGGATAAAGTGCTCAATATTAGAGATAGAGCGTATGTAAATATAAATATAAAAATGAACATTGAAGTCAACACTCAGAGGTGATAGGCTGTTTCATGTTGGACGCAATCGTCAGGCCTAAAGATTGCGTCCAACATGAAACAGCCTGCTGCATATGCGTGTTGACTTCGATGTTCATACAGAGAACTGGTGCAAAACATGCCACAAGTTCCCCAAACAACATTCTGCAGGTTTTGAATTCAGAGTTCTCCTTCTGCTAGACCGGCTGCCACCCAAGGCTATAGAACCCAGTCTGCCCTACTATTTATCCATAGATGGGGGAGAGAAGAGTTAGATTCATACGTAAGTGAATGTAATGAACTCGACTGGAAATCGAACTCGGCTCTCCGATTCCTCAACCCGATCCGCAATCCACCGTGTCCCTCTATTTCTTTCTTTTCTCTCTCTCTCTCTCTCTCTCTATATATATATATATATATATATATATATATATATATATATAAATATTAAACTTAATAGGCCTAAAATTATTACGACATTGTAAAAAAAAAAATAAGTGCACAATGTTAAAAAGAGCAATCTACCTGATATATATACACACACACAGACACACACACATAGATAGATAGATAGATAGATAGATAGATAGATAGATAGATAATGTATTTAAAACATGAGAAGCTTATGCGGTATAAATAGTCAACTCTTTGGTAGAACCAATCGGCAAACCCTTAAAATATATATATGGTGAATTTTTTCTTTTCTACCATGTTGAATTTTATCTATTCTACCATTTTCATCTATGTATGTTTGCCAGTATAAGTTATATTTTAATAAGTGTTTAGAATTCGTTTAATAACACTTCCAAACTTGAATAATTCTTGCTAGGTGTATCGGTGTGACTTTGTCAATGTATGTGTGTGTATGTTCGTGTCTTTGTTAGTGTCTGTGTGTATGGTCACTTGTGTGTATCTTTCATTGTGTATGTATGTTGTGTTTTTTTGGGGTTTTTTTAAGGATAGTGGAGATATCCTGTCCCGTCGCTTTTGTGTCTGTATATATCTAAATACGTCTGCGTGTTTATGTATTATATGTCTAGAGTCTTTATGGCCATGAGTTTGATAGTGATATTTCTTTCTTTTAGTTTTTCAACAACGTTGCTTGAATTTGTTGTGATGGACTTATTTTTCCAAGGAGAAGGGTTAAAATTTTTGCTATGGCTCTAGCTATTTGAGGGGGGCGAGCGCTGTCTATTCCTGAAATGATGGGGAGCCTAGGGATGAAACGTGTCACAAAAGCTTTTTTTCTAATTTGTCATACTATTTTCTCAATTTTCTGAATATATAATATTATATAAAATTATATATCGTTATGTCATATCATATATATATATATATATATATATATATATATATAAATCAAGAAAAAAAAATTCAAGATCCGTTTCGGTTATAATTTATTTCGTGAATATTTCTATATATAAAATAATCTATATATAGAAATATTCACATTATTTCCATTATTCGGACTATTGTCCTCATCTTTGTCGACTTATTTATTACAACGTTTCGGCCGTTGTACGCTCCGACCTTCTTCAGGTGGTTGGAATGTCGAACTGAACCCTTTATTTCGCTCACTGGGGTACACTGTTCTAGTTCCACGTGCCATGTTTAATGGATATCAGTTATCAGTTATCTCCTGTTAATTTCCCTCTGAAAGTTCTCCACTGCCTTGACCGGGAATTGAACTCACACTCTTTGGGTCCTATCACTAGATCTAACCAACGCCTTTATCCACTGTGCCATGTGCCCGAATAATGTAAATAATGTACATAATACCTCATCTCAGAAATATAGACAGAAATGTTCACGAAATAAGTTATAACCGAAATGGATCATTAGGTTTTTTTTTTCATCTTGATTTATTATTACTATTATGCTCTGTATTTTACATTGAGCTCTCTCTGGAATAGTATCCTCCTTGGAAATATCCCTACCAGTCATAAATTTCAATACATATATATATATATATATATATATATATATATATATATATATATATATATAAAAGGCATTTTTATGTTTATACATTCTTTTTATAGAGACAAATATTTAAGTAAATGCTCTGTTTTATAATAAACAGTATTAATAGCATTTACCTGCCTGAATTTCTGAGAAAATATTCCTTCTCCGACAGGAATCGAACCTGTATACTATACGGAACCGTCATTTAGCCTGACGTGCCTTAACCGATCGAGCCACAGAGGATCATTCGATTAGCAAGGTCGATTTTACTGCTTTTAAACTTCAATCTTCCATGAATCTCTCGCGTACATTCATATCTGCTCGATGCGTATCCAAATGTAAACAAATAACGTCACACATTATGAAATGTACAAAGTCCGACAATTATTTTAAGACGTTTTTATGTTTATACATTCTTTTTTAAACAGTATTAATAACATTTTCTATGAAAATTTCTCGGACATTCAGGCCGGTAAATGTTATTTAATACTGTTTATTATAAAACAGAGCATTTACTTAAATATTTTTATCTTTAAAAAATAATTGTCGGACTTTGTCCATTTCATAATATATATATAAATATGTGTGTGTGTGTGTGTGTGTGTGTGTGTGTGTGTGTGTGTGTGTGTGTGTGTGTGTGCCGGAAAAACTTATAATTCGGTTGTGCACTCTTGGAAGATAAATACAAATTTGTAAACAATGACTATTACTACTAATATTACAAAGCTCTTCCACTTCCTGATTTGAGCACTGTCAGTCAATGGCATGTTTATTTACAGAGTAAGTACGTAAAAATTCGTCTTTCTTTCAACCTTCAAGTAGGTTGATGGCATAGAGGGAAAATCTCCGATTGCTGTCGAATTAGTCGGGTTTCGATCCCGACGAGAAGCAATCGGATGTCTAGTCACACTGATGAGCTGTGATACAGCAAGTCTGTCTTTGATGGCAATATATATATATATATATATATATATATGTGTGTGTGTGAGAGAGAGAGAGATAGTGTGTGTGTCACTAAAGATATTCTCTAGATCTTTACTCTGTTTAGTGAACTGTGAAAAATTAGTACCTCATCCAACTCGAGTTATTCAGCCCTGAAAAACGTCGCTCGGAATATTTCCTGCTTCTTAACATATGATTAGACATGTTCGGCATTTTTACATTTCTTTCGACGTAGACTAACTTGCATTTTTTTTATAATGATAAAAGCCGATTTCACCAAACGACTGATTTGATTTTCCTCTTTTTTCTCTGTGCCACACACGTGGAAAAAATATCCTGTTGCTTAGCCGTTGCCTCAATAATAATTTATTGAAAGGGACATCATAATGGTTAACGAGGCTTTTTAAAAAGGGGTGTGCAAAGGAGAGTTGAATTCGAAAAAAAATGAAACATTCATGAAGGTCATTGAGAAAGCGAATAATACCTTTTTAATCTATTTAGGATTCATCTTCGTTTACGATCCAGGAAATCTAGTAAAGATCAGCCATGTTGATAATCCGATGATGTTGAGTTTACAATCCAGGAAATCTAGTAAAGATCAGAAATGCTGATAACCATATAAAGTTGTGTTTACAATCCATGGAATCTAGTAAAGATCGCAAATGTAGATAATCCGGTGAGTTTAAGTTTACAATCCAGGAAATCTAGTAAAGATCGCAAATGTAGATAATCCGGTGACGTTAAGTTTACAATCCAGGAAATCTAGTAAAGATCTCAAATGTAGATAATCCGATGAGGTTAAGTTTACAATCCAGGAAATCTAGTAAATATCGTAAATGTAGATAATCCGGTGAAGTTGACTTTACAATCCAGGAAATCTAGTAACGGTTGGAAATGTTGATAATCCGATTAAATTGAGTTTATCGTGCATGAAATCTAATATAGAACCTAAATGTTGATAATCTGATGAAGTGGGGCTTAATATCTGGGGGAAAAAATTCATTACTGATATAAATTTTAAAAATAAACATTTTGGTATTTGTACCTAGATTTGACAACAAATGTTTTTATTTGTTCTACTAATTTTTGCCATCTTGGAAGCAAGTTCATGACTCTTTCCTCTCAGAACATAGCATCTTTTTAGATGATGAACTGCTCGAAGCGTTTTTTACAGTTTTTCAAAGAACTAAAGTTCTTCGCATTAGCAGAATTTTACAGGGATCAAATTAAATGGTAACCCAGAGTTGACAGGTCAAGTACAGCGGGTGTAATACGACACCTCAGCTAAGCTGTCCCACTTTCTGTCGGGTCTGCAAAGGGACTGGATGATGAACTGGTTGAAATGATAATTTTATCAGGATCGAAATAAGAGATAATCCGAAGGTGCAAGGTCAGTTGTGTTTGACTTTACGGTAGGGAATCTCATCCAAGCTGAACCGGTTCCTTTTAGATTTACAAAAAGACGGGATACCTGGTGTTTCCCTGATGAAAGATGACGCCTTCTGGATTACCTAATTCTGGGCGCTCTTCGTCGATTACAGCCAATTAGAAACAGTACTTGTCTGAAATCAACGCGACCAAAGAGATCATAATACCCGATGCTCTTCCGATCCCACCATATGCAGCCCGGGTTTGGGAGAAGTTAACTATGGCTCATTTCGCTTCCCCTAGGAAATCAAGCAGGTGCGGAAATTCAAATATCTGGGAAATGTTTTGACAGAGAACGATAAGTGTGACGCTGAGATCTAAAGACGTACTGGGATGGTCAAAGACGTATTCCAAAACCTGGGAAGCCTATTACGAGACAGGAGGATTTCGTCGGTAAAAAAGGAAAGAGTACAGAGCTGCTACATGATATCTGTCCTCCTATACGGCAGCGAATGTTAGACAGTCTTCTCAAAGATAAAGAAGAGACTCGCAACGGAGGTATGGTTCTACAGAAGGATGCTGAGGTTATCATGGACCGAGCGTGTGAATAACGATGTGGTTTTGGAGAGGATGCAAACAAGAAGGAAGTTTATACTTAACATCAGGAAGACGCAGCTGAAATTTCTGGTACACGTAATGAGGATAGAGGGATTGGAGAATCTGATACTCACAGGTCGAATAGAGGGAAAGATAGACAAGGGAAAGCAACGCATGAAATACCTAGTGGGCTCAAGCAAGTGGATGACAGAATATGGCCTGAGGGAAGTAGCAAAGGGACAAACCTTATTGAGAGTTACAAGTGATAGCAGGAAGTGGAGAATCATGATCACATACGTCTTGAGGGGACACAGTACAAAAAATTAACTTGTCTGAATTCAAAGCGGTTGATTTAGCGGAAGGAGATCATAATACCCGATGCCCTTTCAATTCCACCAAATGCAGACCGGGTTTTGGAGTTATTAACTGTGGCTCATTTCGTTTTCCCTGGGACATTTTTCGCTTCTAATTGTTGTAAACCATCCATTTTTCATCGCTTTTATGTTTAATGGACCGTATTTACATCTGGAATTCTCTGCTCAAAAGAAAAAGAAAGATCACAAGCAATGAAAAATTTATTTGAGGAATAGTAGCTGATTTAAAGTAGGATTAAAAACAAACATTATTTACTTTAAGTTTAAAATATCGCAGAATTTTATTTAACACAACGCTGGCCGTTTATTTAAGCTATTGACATGTTTGACAGCTTGATGTTTTTTCTAATATGGAGGCTTTAGCCGTAAAAAATAATTGAATATAAAATGAGCGCTTTTATATATAATTTTTAATTACTCATTAATCTTTAAAATTTAAGAAAATATTCTCCGGAAGATTTGGAGCGAGAGCAGATAAGAGTGATAGGAGAAAGGAAGAGGAGAAGGATAGTGGGTAGATCAAGGTAATTGGAGATGTCGATTGACATTACATTTGAATAGTTGGAGATTATAGCTTTCAGGGAAACAGTAATTGGGGAGGGTGTTCCACTGGTGAGAGGTGCGAGGTATGAAGCTATTGGAGTAGAAGAGACGGCTACATTTGAAGGTTTCTACGGTGTAAGGGTGAGAGCGGGGTGCCAGCCTCGTAGGGCGCTTGAATTCATGGAGTCTGAGAACCAGAGAGAGCAGCTCATCAGAGCAGTTACCATGGATGTATTTGTAGAAAAGACAGAGAGAGGCGACGGCGCGTCTGTGAGAGAGTGACTGCAGACAAGACGCTAGATCAGGGCCAATTAGATTACATATCCGTCTCTGGATCTTGTCAAGAACCCCGAGGTAAGCAGAAGGTGCTCCAGCCCATATATGGCAGCAATACTCCATGCAAGTGCGAATGGTTGTTTTGTATATTTGAAGTATCGATTCAGGGGAGAAAAATTTCCTGGCGCGGCACAGAGAGCCAACTTTCCTCGCGGTGGAAGAAGCAATTGACTCTATGTATTTGTTCCATCTCAGGTCAGCAGTCAGCGTGAGACCGAGCAGACGCAGGGAGTTGCTCTCAGGAAGTTGACTATCAGACATTTTAATGGGGGGCAGAGAAGGATCTCTATGGTGGTTAATTGAGAGTAATTTAGTTTTTGTGGCGTTAAAGTTGACCAGCCAATTCTTGCCCCAGTTAACAACCGATTGGAGGTCCATTTCAAGACGCACGGCCAGGTTAGTTTTGTCGCCGACACTAGATTTGTTTTTGAGGCAGGAGTAAATTGTAGTGTCGTCTGCATAGATGCCGACTTGGGAATCTATAGCTTCAGGAAGGTCATTGATGAAAATAAGGAAAAGAGTGGGGCCAAGGATGGAGCCTTGGGGCACACCTGCGTTAGTGGGATAGGAACTGGAGGAGAATCCGTTGAAAATGACCTTCAATTCTCGGTTAGACAGGAATGATTGTATTAGATCAAACAGTTGACCAGTAACACCATACCCCTGGAGCTTACGAAGAAGGCCGGCGTGCCAAACCCTATCGAACGCTTTGGAGATGTCGAGGGCCACAGCACGAGCCTCACCGTTATTTTGAAGGGCTTGGTAGACGGTTTCAGTGATGGCCGTAAGCACATCAGCTGTAGATCGGGCGTAGCGGAAACCATATTGCTTGTCTGAGAGCAGATTATGGGATGTGAGGTGATTAACCACTTCGATATTGATTAGGGCTTCGAAGACTTTGCCGAAGAGGGGTAGGAGACTAATAGGACGGTAATTAGTGGGGTCAGAGGGGTCCCCAGAGTTCTTAAACACAGGAACAATGGATGAGGACTTCCAGCAGACAGGAAAACATGATTCCTTGAGGCAGTAATTATACAGTTTAGAGAGGGCGGGTGCTAGCTCAGGCGCGCATTTCTTCAGGACAATGGCTGGTATGCCATCTCCACCACTAGCCTTGTGGGGGTCTAAGGTGGAGATAATGCCCAGTACCAATGACGGGGTTATGTGTAAGCCGCTCAGTAAGGCCTCAGTTCTAAGATGGAAGTCTGGTATGGGTACACCGGTGGAGTCGAGCGTTGAATTAAATGAGAATTTCCGAGCAAAGCATTCAGCCTTGTCGGTAGAGGAGGTCAAGACTTCGAACTGGTTGAATAAAGGAGGTATGGAGGGTTTTCGATTATTCAGGACACTTTTGCAGACTCGCCAATAATCTTTGGAGCCAAATTTGTGAGATGCAATTTTTTCCTTCATTCGAGCAGCAAATATTGACTTAGCTTCGTTGAGGACACGCTTACACTCGTTACGGGCAGAGGCAAAGAGACGTCTATTGCAGTCCGACATGTCGCTACGGAATCGATGAAAGAAGTGATTCCTATGGGCGATGGCAGATGAGCAAGCAGCGGAGAACCAAGGGGAGGAGTGCGACTTGACCTTAAATTTCCTTGAGGGGATGAAAGCGTCGATTCCAGCTTTAACCCAGGATGAGACCTCAGAAGCACATTCTTGGACAGGGAGTGTAAAGACAACATCCCAGGGGACATCGCGGAGAAAGTCACGGAACGAGTCCCAATCCGCTCGTTGATAGTAGAACGAGGTTCTTGTGATGGGAGGTTCTTTGCAGGGCGTGGTGTTGAAGGAAACGTTGACAGATACCACAGCGTGATCGGAGTTGCCAAGCGGACAGAGCTGTGTGGCGCTACAAGATTCGGGGATGGAGGTAAAACACAGGTCGAGAAGAGAGGCCTTACCTGCCAGGTCGAGGGTAAAACGCGTGGGGAAGTCGACTATCTGCGTGAGGGATTGAGAAATTGAGAAGTTAAATGTTTGAATGCCAGCCCGGTCAGTAGTAGAATTCACGAGCCACTTGGTGTGATGGGCATTAAAGTCACCAAACACGAATATATGAGCAAACGGGTGGAGAGAGAGGGCCTTGTCTATGCTGTCAGATATGCTATCAAGTATCCCACAGTCTTGAGAGGATGGAGAGCGATAGAGGAAGAAGAGATAGCTTACGGCATTGAGGAGAGATAGTCGGAGACACATGTACGACAGGTCTGGCGATTCGAGAGACAGCTCTCTGGCCAGGGGGAGATGGTCCTTGACATAGACACCAAGGCCGTGCATGTGGGTTAGAGAGTCTTTCCTGAGGAGAGGAAGGTAGCCAGGGATCGAGAGATCAGAGGAGGGAATAGACGAGACAAGGTTTGTCTCACACAGAGCCAGTATATCCGGGCAGTTTGCAGTGAGGAAAGATTCCAAACTGCAGAAGTTTGTTCTAATGCCACGGATGTTGGCGAACGAAATGTTGAGGGGTTTAGGTGATTTTTGCGGGGCTGGTTTAGGTTTACTTTTTTGATTCATTTGAGTCTTCATGTTGAGTGATTGTTGGAAGATGAGAAGGCCTGAAGTATAGAGAAGCAGATGGTTATCGACCGCAACGTGAGCAGAGAGGAGTTGGCACAGCCTGCATCGTAGTGTGGCCTCAGGGTTGCCCACCGGAGGTGACTGCAGGGACACCGATCCATGCGCGTCATGGCACTGCAAACACCCCGGTATTATACAACTGTTGATCAGAGCGGCCGCTCAAGACGCTATGCAAGAGTTAGGGCTCCTAACTACCAGTCGGAAACAGCAACCAGTGAACTGTCAACCGTGTACCCTCAAAATGAAGAGGCAATGCCACAGACTGCGCACATCACGGGAGAAACACATCAGTACGAGTACAGAGGCCAGAGAGAGAGAGAGAGAAAGTGCCGGGAACCCCTTCTTAGACAGGAAACAAGGTGTGAGCCTCTGCGCTTGTCCAGGGGAAGGGGGAGGAGTGTTGACCGGGCGGTAGGAGGGTCTACCTACTCCTATTACATACAACACATAACAATGACAATAGACAAACAGATAAGATGCCGGGAAGTAGTTGGCAGTGCCCATTCTGGCACTATACGCGCGTTAAGGGGGATAGGATGGAATTTATTAGAATGTTATACTTATACAACACTAAGTTTTAACTTAGTATAAGTCCCAATGTTCTATTCTAAGGAAAGGGACTTTTTTTTTCCAGAGGTGGTGGGGACGATTTCCAACTACACAAACAAGTTATCAGTTAGGTTAGAACAAGTATTAATGTTAAATTTGTCGGAGTGATCAAGCAACAATAGCTGAATAAAATAAATACGTAAAACGAATATATATATATATATATATATATATATATATATATATATATATATATATATATATATATATATATATGAAGAGAGAGAGAGAGAGAGAGAGAGAGATATGCTATCGGATGCGTCTTTGGAAGAATGAATTTATACTCACACATGGCGGAAAGTTATTCTTCGTGTCAATTCGATGGGACCAGTGATTGTACGGCTAGCCATGTCTCAGACCCAAGCGTCAAGTTACAAATAACGCAGTGCTGGGGAGGGGGGGGTCAGTGACCATTCCTACCCTTCACCAGCAATGGGCTTGGGAGAATTTGCATTAATAAAATATTTAAACCACGAGGAGAACGAACGGCAAAACGATTCCGCGAGAGGTCAAATTTTTTTTTTTTTTTTAAATTCAAAATTCTTTTAATAATATTGACGTTTAATGATTTGTACTAAACATTTTCATTTATATAAAATAGATTTTATTCAATAATAATATCATCTAAGAGAGTGGAAGTAATACAGAATTTTTTAAAAATTAAAACAATAAATTATTCTAATTAAAATTTTTAAAAAATGGAAACAATTCTTGCAAAAATTTATTATTCACCGAAAAAGGTTTTGTTTTCTTAAGACTACAGTGTCTTTAATATATCTTATTTATAAAAGCAATTAAAAGCTTTTTCTACTTAAATACTGTCATAATTTTGTTGTATTTTTTTATGTTTCAAGGCAGATTTTCGGTAAATGATATTTCTGTTTGACAAAAACAAATTGATGATTTAAATTCTCCAAAGAGACCTGCTTTTAACTAACATAAAAAAATGGTAGAATTTTTAAATTATTTGTAAATAAGTTCAGAAAATTTTATTAAAATGCGACAATTATTTGATTTTTGCAAGAATTTCAAAACAATGTGTTGTTTTTTTGTTTCGTTTTTTTTACCGTAGAAAAAATGTTAAATTTAACATACTAATCTTTGGCCCACCCGCTGAGAACGGATTAAAATATTTAATAAAATATTCAAAAATACATTGGTCTTTCCTCTTAATAATAACATAAACATTTTGACTAATTAAATCTATTTTTTTCCGTTCAATGGTTAGAGGCCAAATTTTTGTAGCGATTCACGACTTCAGGTGTTTTCAAAGCTCGTATGAGATACCTGGAGTATCTCTGCGAGCTCCCACGCAGTATGACCGGGATTATTTTTTAGCAGGATTTCGATCTGGTCATTATCATCGACTGAAGCCATGCCCGAACGTTCGCGCTTTTACTTATCAAAATTACCACGAATCCCTTACAGGCAGTACTCCCAGCTATGGCACCATCTCGATAAATGACACCTATCTTTTTTTACTGTTTGCACATCATTTTTAACTTTTCGAAACTAAAAGAGCATCAACTGAAGAAAATGCATTTCATTTTCTTCCATTTTCACTTTTATTTAAAATTATTGGTATAATTGACACGTAGCAATGTCCCCTTTCTGAATATAGATAAGAAATCACCTGTTCAGTTGACATCTATTAAAGCTGCTATAACATTTTTCTTTCAACCCTATACATACATGTGCTGGAAAGTTCCTGACTAACAAGAAATGTTTCTGTAAGCACACCCCTAATATATATATATATATATATATATATATATATATATATATATATATATATATATATACATACAGAGAGAGGGAAAGAAAGAAAGAGAAAAGAATAAGAGAATACAAATAAAAAGGGTTGTCATTTAGTTGATTGATGTAACTTTCTGCATCGCGACTCCAAAGATTTGTAGACAGAACCTCCAAGAATTACTCCGTCTACTCGACAGGATGAATCAACAACTGACTGCTTATACTTCTCGATTTTACTTTTTTATATACACTTTTCATTGGTGAAAGTTTTTAAATAGATAGATAGATAGATCTTAAAAGACTGAGCTAGCTAGCTAGCTAGATACATAGATAGATCTTAAAAATCTGACATAGATTATAAAAGACTGAGATAGATAGATAGATAGATAGATAGATAGATAGATAGATAGATAGATAGATAAACGACTGAGCTGAGCTAGCTAGCTAGATACATAGATAGATCTTAAAAATATGACATAGATCATAAAAGACTGAGATAGATAGATAGATAGATAGATAGATAGATAGATAGATAGATAGATCTTAAACGACTGAGCTAGCTAGCTAGATACATAGATAGATCTTAAAAATATGACATAGATCATAAAAGACTGAGATAGATAGATAGATAGATAGATAGATAGATAGATAGATAGATAGATAGATAGATCTTAAACGACTGAGCTAGCTAGCTAGATACATAGATAGATCTTAAAAATATGACATAGATCATAAAAGACTGAGATAGATAGATAGATAGATAGATAGATAGATAGATAGATAGATAGATAGATGTAATAATCTGAAAACAAACGAATAAGCTGGTTCCATAAAATAATTCACAACCTAATTTTTTTTCCTGCCGTGAGACCTAATTCTGATATTTAAGCTAATAACACACATATCCACACCCAGCCGCACATTCCAGTCTATTATTCGTTTTCTCCAATTCAGATCGGCAAGACTGACTTATCTTTGAAGATGCTGGTGATTTTTAGACAGAGATCGATATCCAATTATAATCTTATTGGTGCAAGAACTGCCGATAGAAATCAAAATTAGACTCGCTTCTAAAATGCCAGCGGAATATTTAATTCGACGTACAAAAATAAACTGACTTTCGGCTCGTGACAATCACATAAACAAGACACTTTAGAATTCGCTTTTTTGTTTGTTTGTTTTTAAGAAAAGAAAGCGGTACTGTAATAATTGCACATATAAGTAAATGCCATAATTTATAGTAAACTGAGCAGTCCAATCCTCACACGTCCTGTCGGCTGGGGCTGTAGAATACGCTGACTGCACTTCTGCAGAGGGGTAAAACACCCAACCGGTGTCCTGGGTAAGACGATAAACTACATCCGACAGCAAGGCCTTGATCAGAAGGTTTTGAGGAGCGTGGAACCACCTCTTAATTGCTGGTGATCCTCGGTCCACCTGACCCGGTGTGATAGCACCTGTCAGGGTCCCAGCTATGGGAAAATACTTACCCCACCCAAAGGGGTAAAAACACTATGAAAGTATAAAAATAGGTTTTAACAGCAGCGATACCTTTTTGGAAAAAATATTGCCATCAATAAATTTTTGAAAAAAAAAAAATATTGCCAGCAATAAATTTTTGAAAAAAAAAATATTACCAGCAATAAATTTAAAAAAAAATATATATCCAGCAATACATTTTTGGAAAAAAAATATTACTAGCAATAAATTTTTGAAAAAAATATTACCAACACATTTTTGAATAAAAAAATATTACCAGCAATAAAAATTAAATAACACATTGAGGTTGATATACCGTAAAGCAAAACAAACCAAACAAATCCTCATTTTCCAGTTTTGACAGAGATCAAAATCGCTTTCGGAGTCTTGCGCAGCTGGAGTGACCCTGTGACATCTTTTCAACCAACGCAACGTCTCAGGTCTATCACTAGTCTCTTGTTCAGACAAGTTCCATTTTTTAGTTCCACCAGTTCAGACCTTTACAGCCAATACCCGACTACGTCAACAGGATTGAATTGCCCACATCCGACCCGTATTCCATTGGTAAGAAGCAAATTTCACTCAGACAGATACTACTCAAGAACTGCTACCTCGAACTCTACAATTTTAATCCCTTCAAGTTTTGGGTAAATCGTTATCTGGGCTTACGGCCACATCACGTTGAAACACAGGTTCCCGTACGATCACCAAAGTTAAGCAACGTCGAGCCTGATCAGTACTTAGATGGGTAACCGCTTAGTCATAAAAGGTGATGTCAAGTTGGATGTGAGAGTAGTTGTTGGAATATTGCTAATCGGAGAGCCAAGTTCCAATTCTTGTAGGGTTAGTTATATTCACTTACACGTAGATACCCTTGGGAAAGGTATGAATCCACCTCTTCTCCCCCAGCTATGGGTTAATTAATAAGACTTGTATCACTAAATCATTATTATCTCCCCCCACACCAGGAAAAATAGTTACAATCTAAAAATGTTTTCTAGCTTTAAATAACCTGCAAAGGATTGATAAGTCCTTAGAAAGAGAATCAATAGATCAATGGAATATTGGCTTTTCGATTTATTTACACTCTCTGTTATATAAATGTATACAAATGACCATGGCCACAGTGTGAAGGATCAGTTTATATATTGATTGTAATACAGAATTGATCCCCCACTTTATATCCACATTGTAATGTATTGATTGTTTATCAAATTCTGATTAGGTATAAATCCCCCTCTTCTCAGGGGCTAATTATTAAGACTTTTACAACTAAATCATTATTATCTACCCACCCCAAAAAAAAATCTTACAATATAAAATATTTTCTGGCTTTAAATAACCGAAAAAGTGTTGATAAACCGTAAAAAACGAATCAGTCAATCAATCGTTATATAACCACCATAACCTGATAAACTCCACTTCCTATTTCCTTCTCCTATGTGCATAAAACACACCTCATTCCGTAATGATGTAACTTGAGTGACTCTTGAGCCTTGCATTGGGTGAACATTAGTATAAAAATGGCAGTTTTGAGACAAGGCGATTTTTACAAAATATCAGGTTGTCACACATGAAATGACGTATTTTACAGGAATTGAATAAAACGCTTCTGAAATGTTAAATAACCAATTTATTTAGTTGAAATAGGCACCATGTTGATAAATAATTCTTCTCCAATGTACCTCTAAATTCTTGACCCATCTTTAAAAAAAAATCTTCATTCTTTGATATGATGAACAGTTCAAATGTTTCGATTACATCTTCTTTCACTATCTGTCTATATTTCTGAGATGAGGTATTATGTACACTATTTACATTATTCGGACTATTGTCTTCAACTTTGTCACCATATTTATTACAATGTTTCGGCCATTGTACGCTTCCGTTGTAATAAATATAGCAACAAAGATGAGGACAATAGTCCAAATAATGTAAATAGTGTACATCTTCCTTATTAGAAAATGTTTTATTGCGTATTGAAAGCTTAAAATGCTTGAATAAGTGATAATCAGTAGAAGAGATATCAGGTCAATATGGAGAATGAGGCAAATTTTCATAATTCAGGCTATGCAGTTTTTTGACAATTAATTGAGAAGCGTGCATCCGGGCGTTGTCGTGTAGCAAAATTGTGCGATCCCTATTCACAAGTCTAGGATGTTTCTTTTTCGATTTTTCGTACATACGCTCAATTTCTCTACAATACGCGGTTGTTGTTATTGTTTTCCCTTGAGGCAAGAATAAATAAACCCTTCGAAAGACCACCATAGAGCAAGCATTAACTTTTTAGGGTGCAGTGGAGGTTTTGGGTATTGTTTTGATGATTCACTTGCATCTAACCACTGGCTTACTTTCTTACTGTTGTCAAAGAGTATCCATTTCTCATCGCATTTATTGATTCGATGCTAAAATTGTTCTTTTTATAGGGCTTATGGGTAACAATATATAAATTATCTGGAAAGAGAAAAGAGTCAGGAATAAGTCAAGATTTTTTTATATACTAAGGAGGTTACTTCGTTAGACGGGCGGATCAACAACCAACCAAAAACTGCGTCATTTCATGTGTGGCACTATAATACAAGCGTCATCTGGAATAGCCATGCCTGTGAAAAGTGTTCAGCATAGTGTACCATTTTTAATAAACGTTCCGCTAACTATATTTATATAAGCTTAATTTCTTATTGGGAGGCGGAGCAATGGATAGGCGCTCGAATTGAGAAATCGGAGAGCCGAGTTCGAATTCCAATCGAAACCATTCCATTCACTTACGTGCTAATACTCTTGGGAAAGGTATGAATCCTCTTCTTCTCCCCACTCCACAGTTATGGGTAAATAACAAAGCAGACTGGATTCTATAACCTTGGATGGCAACCAGTCTAGGAGAAGGAAAAACTCTGAATTTAAAACCGGCCTGAAGAAAGTTGGGCTACGTCATGCTACCTTGCCCAAGAAACATCACTTCTACTGCGACTGCAGTACAATTGATTCCCCTACGGGTCACGGGATAAAAAAAAAACAATTTCTTATTACTATAAACGTTTCTTTTTTTTTTTTTTTTTGAAATTGCTATCCCCATTTGTTTTTTTAATTTTTATTAAACAGTAAAATTAATAACAACTCGCCTAAATAAAGTCCTACTAAATAAAATGGTTGATTTTTTAATTGACTTGTTTTTATACGTCTTATCAACCAAGTCTTGGGTATGACGATAAACTACATCCGGCAGCAAGGAACCTGATCGGGAGATTGAATGTTTTGAGGATCGTGGTACCACTTCTTAATTGCCATTATACCTAGAACCACCCTGACTTGGGTGGTACCACTTGTTAGGGTCCCAGCTGTGGGCAAATAGTGAATCCACTAACAAAAAAATACTATGAAAGCATAATAATACATTTTTATAGTAAAATCACCAGCAATACATTGTTATATTGTACAATGACCAACAATACCTATTTATAGTAAAATGGCCAGCAAAACAAATTTGTAGCAAAAACAAAAAACAAAAAAACAATACAGTTTATACTATTTACACTATTCAGACTATTGTCCTCATCTTTGTCGCCATATTTATTACAGTGTACATAATACCTCATCTCAGAAATATAGACAAATACAGTTTATGTGTAGTTGAAGACATACAATTACGTTTAAATTATATTTAGCTGAAGCTATAAAATTGTGTTCAAAATATTAAAATATTTAGATTTAGGCATTAAATAACCTTTAGAGGTTGATATGCCGCTAAACAAACTCACCCAATCAACATGACATTAATTCATATAATATTCTACATTTTTTAAAGAAATCAAACTATATTCCAAATTATAACTTCAACAAAACTACAACATAAAACCCACATATCACCGCCTCTAGTAATCATGTCCCCACTAACATCTATATGCACAAAATCTCAGTATCATCTACCATGTATTCAATTGTGAAAGCAGAATAACATATCATATTTTTATTTCTTTCAAGCTCTCAAGAAAACAAATCAAATCGAATTTATCTTTTGTAAGTTATTTAAAGCCAGAAAATATTTTCAGATTGTAAGAATATTTTAAAGTTAATAACGATTTACAGATACACGTCCTACTGATTACGAACGAAGAAAGGAGGGGGATAAAAATAAGAACGAGGATCAAGGCATCAGAAGATGTCGATTGATATTACATTTAAATTTTTGAAAATTATAGCTACTAGAGAAGAAGGTAACAGGAAGGGAGTTCTACTACCGGGAAGTGCGAGAGGAGAAGCTGTTACATTTAACTGTTTTGACAGTGGGACCGAGATGCCAACCTTGTAGGACGTTTAAATTCATGCAGTCGTGCTCCAATGAAGATAGCTCGTCAGAGCCGATGCCATGAAAATATTTGTATAAAAGACGGAGGGAAGCCACATTAAGTCGGTGATAAAGTGACTGGAGTCTAGATCCCAAGTCAGGACCGATCACATTGCATATCCGTCTTTGGACTTTGTCGAGAACCTCAGGATGACCGGATGGGATACCAGACCATATATGGCAACAGTATTCAATACATAGACGAATGGTATATTTGTAGATGTGAAGTATGGACTCAGACAAGAAAAACCTTCTGTCGCGACACAGATAACCAACTTTCCTTGCAGTAGATGCAGCTATTGATTCAATGTAGTTGTTCCATCTTAGCTCAGTGGAAAACGTGAGACCAAGAAGGTGCAGTGAGGTGCTCTCGTAGGGTTGAGCATCAGACATACTGATAGGAAGCAGATAAGTTTCTCTTTGGTGAGTAAATGACACCAGTTTCCTTTTGGATGCATTAAAATTCACAAGCCATTTCCTGCCCCGGTTAACCACAGATTGGAAGTCCTTTTGAGACCAATGGTCAGGCTAGTTTTGTCAGCAATGTCGGATTTATTATTGAGACAGGAGTAAATGGTAGTGTCATCTGTGTAGATGCCTACTTGAGAACTGATGACATCAGGACGATCATTGATGAAGATCAGAAACAGTATAGGGCCAAGGATAGAGCCTTGAGGAGCACCAGCGTTTGTATGAAAGGAACTGGAAGAGAACCCGTTCAGGACAACCTTCATTTAACGATTAGACGGAAATGACTGGATTAAATCAAATAATCGTCCTGTAAAACCGTATCCCTGAAGCTTGTGTAGAAGGCCAGCATGCCAAACACTGTGAAAACTGATAGAATTAAAAACAAATTGCGTAAATAAATAAATAATTCACTAAAATCTGGTTTTGACTAGGAACAGAGGGAAAGAGCAAGAAACCAATCTTTTGTCTAAATGGATAACAAAACAGCGAAGGGCGGGAAGAAACACTGCTCAGAAGGACAGACGATTGCCCACGTTCTGAACAGACACAGGATATAGAAGTTTCTTTCTCACATTCGCTTCACCATCGTATCAAGTCGCCATTGTTTCTATATGATTAAATAACGTCAAACTGACTTCAAATCCATCGACATCTGCGTTTCCTTGAGCCGTAGAACTTGTGAGCAACATTTCAGATTATAAACAGTGGGCCATCTCTTCTGTTAACAATGAGCCATCTTGATATCATTGAGACGTTGCTTATGCTACAATATCGTTGGTTTTTTTTTTATCAAAATGTGATACAAGTTTTCTCACTTTTCTCCTTCGCCTCTTTTAGTAATTTACCATCAATATTGCTTGCTCTCTCCTTTATTCAGACACCACGTGATATAAATGGACTCGTCATTATAAGAGAAAAAATGTCTTACCAAATCTATATATTGAATTGTGAATATAATACTTTTTATTACAGTGAGTAATTATCATTAAAAACTATGAAGTTAATCTATTTAATACTCAGACTCTTTAGATTATGTTACAAACAGGTGCTGAAAAAATCTCGGCTCAGTCAAGAGGAATGACCTAAATCTACCTTATTTACATTATTACACTATTGTCCTCATCTTTGTCGTTCATTAAACATGGCTCGTATTATGTATTATGTACACTATTTACATTATTCGGACTATTGTCCTCATCTTTGTCGTTCATTAAACATGATACGTGAAACTAGAACAGTCTACCCCAGTGAGCGAAATAAAGGGTTAAGTTCGACATTCCAACCACCTGAAGAAGGCCGGAGCGTACAACGGCCGAAACGTTGTAATAATATGGCGACAAAGATGAGGATAATAGTACGAATAATGTAAATAATGTACATAATACCGCATCTCAGAAATATAGACAGATACAAAATCTACCTGGCACAATAGAATAAAAGTTTCTCCTTGTTTTAGATCGTAGAACTCGCTCAGTCCCGGGGATTCCCATAATGTAGCAGTACCTTTCTCATTGTAGTAAAAGACGAAATGTCGGTGTAATATAAATGCCATCATGACAGTGGTCTCGGGGAGTGAGCAAAAAATGTTATCCTTAGCGAATCTGTATACGTTTGTGTATGGCGCTCCCCGCGTTAAAACGGCCTTGTGTTACATCCCGCCTTAGTGGGGCGGCCGAGTAAAAATACCTAAAGCTGTGAGCATTATTCAACCAACAATTCAACATATTCGGCATATTTCCTTCTAAAACTAATTCTGATATTTGGTGATTTAAATCTTCTTCTTCTTCTTCTTCTTCTTCTTCTTCTTCTTCTTCTTCTTCTATGTGCTGTGTTCTATCATGTCGGCGGCGTTCATGGCTCTCCACGACTTCTTATACTTTGTATCTTCACCATCTCTCCCACTCCTTGTTTTGCAATCAATTTTCACAAGCAGTTGAGTAAAGTTACTCGATGTTTCCCTTTGCTTCTCTTGCCTTCAATCTGTCCCCTGAGTATCAAATTCTCCTAGCCTTCTCTCCTCCTTAAGTGTTCCAGGAATTTCGACCGCCTTTCTGATTCTAAGCACAATTATTCTTTTTGTTCTAGTTATTTTTACAAAAACATCCTCATTGCTTACATGCTGCGTTTTTGCCGCTCTTCTATAGAATGACATTTTTGTTGCCTCCAGTCTTTTTTATTTGTGAGTAAATTGCTCAGCATTCAATGCCATTTAGGAGGATTGATATAAAACAGTAATTCAGATCTCTTTTCTTTGCTTCTAACGAAATTCTTCTGTTTTTTAATGCTTTGTTTGATATTTTAGAAGACATCTAATAGGTCTTCGGAATTTTGTCACATTTTCTATCGTCTGCTATAACTGAAATACTGACTATGGAAAGTAAATCTGGCTGAGGATTTCAAGTTTGTAATTTATCTATATTACATTGATCCAACTTATATTTCTGCAAAAACGGCCCATCGTAGCGTAGTTAGGGCAATATTGTTAAAATGACATAACTTGAAGAATAGACTAATTTTCAGTTAAATATCCAACATGATATGTATATGATCTATCGCTTTCTTTTTCACATTTTCTTTCTTATTTCGTTTCCCTTTTTTCTCTCTCACACTTTTTTCTCTTTCATTATCTCACGTTTTCTCTTTCTCATTCTCTTTTATTTACTATCTTTCGTTTTCCCTTTTCACCTACTCTTTTTCTCTTTTCTTTCCTTTTTTATCAGTTTCTCTTCTCACTGTTTTTTCTTTCTTTTTCTTTTCTTTTTTCATTTTCTGTCTCTTTCGTTTTCTCTTTCCGCTGTCTTTCACATCCTTTCTCTCGCTCCCTCTCTCACTTTCCCTCTTTCTCTATCTTTCATTTTTTTCCTTTTTCTCTCGATCCTTTCTATCTCTCGCCTCTTCCCTACTTTCTTTCTTCCCCTCCCTCCTTCATTGTCATTCTCTCCATCTTTTCTATCCATTCTCTCTCTCTCTCTCTCTCTCCGCCTGTCTTTAGTTTCCTCCTCCTCTCCTATTCTATATCGCCTTCCTTCCCTCAAACCGTCAGTACATACCCCCCTCACGTTCTCTAATATTCTTATCTCTTTCCTTCTCTCACCATATGTATCCCTTCTTCACCCGTCCTCTCACTCTCTTAATAAATAATCAGGCTATTTCAAAATGGTGGAAATAATTTCCTTCGAAAAGAATAAGCCAGATATAGACGAAGAAGAAACAGTGAAATCGTCTGATTCTATTCAAACTAATAATAGTATTATTACCTTTATTTTTTATTGCTTTTTTATGTCTATTTGCTGTTTTTTATATCTCAGTTTCTATCGATTATAAGTTGTTATCGTCGTTCGACAAATCCTTATCATTGCTGCGACTAGGTTTACTGTTTAAACGCTTAGTCGTTGCCCAAGTTTCTCGCCATTACAATTTAGTGATCATTTTACATTGAGTTTTCCTATGATCAATAGCATTTATTCTTAATATTACGAAAGAAAAGACGGGGAAAAACGACACAGACTCTAAACTCGTGAGGATGATGCCATTAAAACTACTATTTAATATAAACGATCTTCATACAACCAAATTCAATGCTACTATTGTTATTTCCATGTTTTTGCATCTGTACTCCAGATGTTTCTTATGTTAAGCAACGCCAAGCTTGGTCAGAATCTAGATGGGTGACCGTTTGGGAATATCGGGTGCTGTAACTTGAATGTACGGGTGGTATGGCTTACAGCATATCACATTGAAAAACTAGTTTTCGTACGATCACTGAAGTTAAGCAACTCAAGCTTGGTCAAAATCTAGATGGGTGACCCTTTGGGAATATCGGGGCTGTATCTTGGATGTACGGATGGTATGGCTTTCAGCATATCACATTGAAAAACTGGTTCTCGTATGATCACTGAAGTTAAGCAACTCAAGCTTGGTCAAAATCTAGATGGGTGACCCTTTGGGAATATCGGGTACTGTAACTTGAATGTACGGATGGTATGGTTTACAGCCATATCACGTTGAAAAACTGGTTCTCGTACGATCACTGAAGTTAAGCAACTCAAGCTTGGTCAAAATATACATGGGCGACCGTTAGGGAATACCGGGTGTAAGTTTGGGGGTATGATTGGTATAGCTTACAGCGATATCACGTTGAAAAACTAGTTTTCGTACGATCACCTAGGTTAAGCAACGTCAAGCTTGATCAACATCTAGATGGGTGACTCTTTGGGAATATCGGGTGCTGTAACTTAGATGTTCGAGTGGCATGGCTTACAACCATATCTCGTTGAAAAACTGTTTCTCATACGATCACCGAAGTTAAGCAACTCAAGCTTGGACAAAATATAGATGTGTGTCCACTTGGAAATACCAGGTGCTGTAAGTTTGGATGTGCGGGTGGTGAAATGAATAATTGCTCGGAATTGAAATCGACTCGTCCAGTTCAAATTCGGGCTCTTATATTTACTTACACGTAAATACCCCTGAGAAACGTATGAACCCTCTCTTTTCCCTCCAGCTATGGGTTAATTAGTATGAATTGTACCCGTAAATCACAATCTCGAAAAATTCTTATAATCTAAAAATATTTTCTGACTTTAAATAACCTTTAAAAGGCTGACAGACCGTAAAAAATACATCACTCAATACAGATTTATCTGTTAGTCATCCTTCAGGGACAAGTGACCACAAGACCCCAGAAAATATTTAGTATTCTTACAGATTTTGACAGTATTGGAATAATATGTTATTTTATTTTATGCTAATGTTCGGCTAAGGCTCGAGAACCAGTCAAGGAAGACGATTACTGTTGAAATGATAATGACGAATGAGGTGCGTGGCAGCAATGAAAGAGGCGGCGGTAGGAAATGAAGATTATGAGGATGAGTAGCATAAATAACGATTAACCTATGATATGGAGAGGTTAAGATTGTAATGTTCAAGAAAGCACTCAGGCGGGAGTATCTTCCACAAAGTGACAGTTCTTGGGAGAAAGCTGTCTGCGTGGAACATGCTTCTTCAATTTTGAATACGGTGGAAATGAGGAAGACTCTACTCCTTGGAAGTGGCATGAAGTCTTCTAGGTGTAATGATCTGAACTGGTGGAACTAAAGAACTGAGTTCATCTGAACATTTGCCATGGAAATAGCGATAGGCTTGCGATGTCGCAGGAAAAGAAAAAAAATCTCCAGAGTTCAAAATAATTCTTCCCTCACAAGACAGTTTGAACTCTATCAAGGCTGGAAAATGAATACTATGCAACTCCAGTAACCGCTTTTGGTTTCATGTGACTCTTGTAAAGTTAAAGCATATCAGAAAAGTTATAGACTAATTAATTTGTTTTTTACCGTTTATCACCCTTTTTCAGGTTATTTAAAGCGAGAAATGTTTTTTTAGATTGTAAGAATATTTTTGGAGATAATAATGATTTAATGATGCAAATCCAGCTAATTAACCCATAGCCCGAAAGCGGAATAATTAAATTCAGCTAGTCACAATTACAGAACATACTATAGTATTCCTTACACCAAACCAACACATCATTACTTACAATTCTTGCTACAATCACCATAATACCTCTGTGTCTCTATGAAGTCCTAACCATATTACCATAGCGGAAAGTTCATCAGAACAATTACCATGAAAGTATTTATAGAAAATGTCCAAGGAAGCTATGTTATGGCGGTGGGAAAATCAATGAAGCCGAGATGCCAGGTCAGGACCAATAACACTGCAGATTCTTCTTTGAATTTTATCAAGAATCTCTAAATACCTAGCAGAAGCACCAGACCCGATGTGGCAGTAACATTCTATACATGGACGAATGATTAGACTTATAAATATGTAAAATAGATTGGTTTCGTTTTGTTTGTTTTGTTTTACAGTATATCAATGGGTTATTTAATGCCAACAAGATTATTATTGCTGGTAATATTTATTTACAAAAATGTATTGCTGGTAATATTTTTCTTCAAAAATGTATTGTTGTTAATAATGTATTGCTGTTAATAATTTTTCCTCAAAAGATTTATTTCTGGTATTAAAACCTATTTTAACTCTTTCATAAAGTTTTGACCCCAATTTCACAATAGTTGCGACCCTAACAGGTGCTGCCACCCCGGGTCAGGGTGAACCTGACAATTAAGAGGTGTTTCTAAACTCCTCAAAACTTCCTGATCAGAAGCCTTGCTGTTGGATGTAGTTTATCGTCATACCCAGAACATGGATGTCGTTCATCGTCTTACCCAGGACGCGGAGGTAGTCGCTCGTCTTACCGAGGACGCGGTTGTAGTTTATCGTCTTACCTAGAAAGCGGATGGCGTTTATCGTCTTACCGAGGACGCGGTTGTAGTTTATCGTCTTACCCAGGACGCGGGTGTAGTTTATCTTCATACCCGGGGCACGGATGTCATGTATCGTCTTAACCAGGTCGTGGATGTCATTTATCGTCCTAACTAGATCGCTGTAAGATAGACACTTTTTCTCGACAGAATCTAACACGATATATTGTTGTGCCTATATATGTGTTAGTGGCAGTGGAGTTGGTGTGCTCGAAGCATGAGCAGATCGATAGGTCATAATGGGTCACCAACTTCACGAACAAGCGTTTTAACTCATTAACATATTGTCTTGGAGCTTGGAGCTGTTGAAGACTTGCGTTCATTTATGAACGGCTCCCATATCGTATTTATTTCTATGCTAGACCTACTGAGGAACTCTCCATAGCCTAGCATTTGCGCTGATCCTTTCAGACGTCTGAAAGCCGGAGAGACATTCATTTATGCGCGATCGACCTCGTAGCCCATCCCCTCTTCAGGTCAAACCACGGCCGATATCCTCCATGTTGGAAACTCGCTTTCCTCATCGACACGTGGTCGTTGATTTCGTTCGGATGAACACTCGTCCCAGGCTGTTGACTTCAGACCCAGGAAGCCCTCCGTCCAGCGATGCCGCACCATCAACGCATTGGCTGTATCCATAGCTATGTTGCTCAGTCTATTCTAGTGCGCTAAATGGCCGATGAACCGACTAGAAGCTTTATCCATTTTTTGACAGGCCTTGTATTTAATCTTGCTTCGTATCTGTGGTGAACAGTCCCGTAGAAGCAAGCGAGCCAAATTGGCTTGCATCTGGTGCATAGGAAAATAAGGGTCTTACCTTAACGGACGGCACGTGACACCGGCAAGGTTACCCCGTGAAAATGGCATTACTCTCCCGTCTAGCAGTATGCGCGGTAACGAGGGGTTTTTGTACAGTTTGGCATGCTTCCACCAATAGTAAGCCGTTTGCTGATTGGTCGAACTGGAGGAAGCTATTTGCCTGGGTAACTAGGAATAAAAGCGAAAAACGCTGATTGGTTGGTCGACCATAGTGTTGGCCTGATAAAAGAGGGCTGAAGCGGTGAAAAGGGCAGAAGGAAAGACGGATATACGTTGTGACGTGTTCAGAAAGCAAGGACGGCGAATTGAACCCGCGGTATCTTGATTTGTACAAGTGACAATGTAGCAATACAGTGTTGTTCATGATAACGGTCGTCTTCGAGTATAGAATCCAGAGGTTAGCAGTGAATATTTCGAAGACAGTAGGAAAGCGTTGTTCAGATTAGCAGTGGATATTTTGGTAAAAGTAGCAGAGCGTAGTTCAGTAGTTCTGTTCCTCTTCGCCTGACAAGCTAGAACTGGACATTTGAGTAGAGTAAACAAAATGGCCGCCTTTATACACGACGGATTGAATATTCTACGTCTTCTGATTGGTTAACCTTCTATTGGTGGACTATAAAGTAAGTCAAGTCATTTGGGCTAACTCACTAGTACATAGTATACACAAAAAACTGCAACATACAGACTTATTTAAACGATAGTATCTAACCATCCCACATCACCAGAAAATTCTGATAAGGGATCTGGTTGATGATTCATGGGTTAGGTGGTACTAGCTTACAAGGTACACTGTAGAGTGAGTTGATATAAAATGAAGAATTAAGATATTTTCCTTTGTCGGTATATAATATCTAAATCAATTTTGTCAAATCCACAAAACTAGAGTCGTGTTCTATATTACATGAGATACACATAAATTGCCACGCTTAAATTATTGATCTTGTTTCCCGTCTCCTATTAGGTTGCAAATGAATCGCAATTTTTTTTTTTTTAAATCTTGTTTATATGTTAATGTGATCATCTTTTATCCCATGGAGTTTCTCATTTAATAAAATTCTGTCTTGTGTTTGCGCAAGAAACGACAACAAATTGGACATGAGAGGAAAAGAATCGACCAAGAGAGTCGCTTGTAATCCGAACGCCGCTTTATCCACTTGACATGTTTGTTTTTCGACTAGAAGGCTTCCCAGAAGACATTTTATCTTTCCGTTTGTCGTATATAGTGATAAACAACATTGACTGTAATGACGTCATTATAGAAATTTCAGTAACAAAAAACGGTATATAAAAATAGAGTAACACTCATATGTACCGGAACAAGTTGTTAAAACTAAGAGAAAAAAAATGAAGGATTAGTTTAAAAAAACAAACAAACACGGGATGGCGTGCGGCGTAACATCAAATATCGTCTGCTTCAGGGCGAGGTTGCTTGCATGAAATAATCGATCGGTTTCTCCTCTGTGAATGCGCACACAAGTACGCATGCTTATGTGGATAGTTTTGTTTATATTTCCGGGTCGTGTGCACAGCATATTATGCTACCTTAGTTGGCGGCCTTTGCGTAAAGGAAAATTTTTCAGAGACAGATCTGTGTAAAGTTATGTAAGCAAAAGAAGAAACAAAAAAGTATCGGCGATAAGAAAAGATCGATCTATTTCAAATTGTTCATATCTATCTATCTATGTATCTATCCTCAATTCATATCTATTTGTACAAGCCTTTTTCTATCTATCTATCTATCTATCTATCTATCTATCTATCTATCTATCTCAGTCTGTTCCTATCTATCTATTAAAGTTATTCATATCTATCTACACATTATTTATCTATTTTTAACCAGTTCATATCTATCTATCTATCTATCTATCTATCTATATTCAATTCATACCTATCTCACTTTGTTCCTATCTATTTCAAGTTGTTTCTATCTATCTATCCTCAATTCACATCTATTTGTACAAGTCTTTTTCTATCTATCTATCTATGTGTTTATATAAATGTACCTTTTCTCTTTGTTTCTATTTCCATCTGGTCATATCTATCTATCTATCTATCTATCTATCTATCTATCGATCTATCTATCTATCTATCTATCTGTCTGTCTGTCTGTCTGTGTTCATATTGCATCACAAAAAGTAAAAATAAATTTGTATAATCTAAACAGTCAGTATTGCGCTTTGGGCTAAAATAAATTAAGTGAAAAATGAATAAGAATATTCTTCTGTAATTTTCGTATGCAATCTGATATACACTGTAATGAACAGAATAGGGAATTTGTTTATTACGTTTACTATTCAATACACTACTGTACTGTATAAAGTTTCAGGAATAAATGAGGAAAGTTAGAAATGGGGCAAAGCAGGTTGACACAAACCCATTACATGCGTTTAATGACTGAAATAGCAGTCAAGTACAGCTTCTCACTTAGCGACCAGTTTGTTCTCACTTAACTCAGTCGTTAAGTGAGGAGTGGTTTTACCGGGTATTTCCTCTGTCTCCCCACTAAGACGAGTTGTGACACAAGGTCAGTTTTTAAGGTGGGACACCCGAGCGCGTACACCCGGGCTAGGAACAAAAATAAACCGCAGCCCTGGCAACCGTAGGTTTCGTTGGCCTCGGTGAGAGCACCGATTCCTTTCTCTGGTGCAATGAGAGGGCGCGGCCTCGAGCAGCTGTTCACCAGGGCTGAGTACCTCTCAATATAAATTTCCTCAGTGGCGACTCTGTCCTTTGACGGAGTGCACTCTGCCCAAAGACAGAGGCAACTGAGAGATGATAAGTAATGCTTTACAAACTACACGAGAGAATGGTTTTATTATTGCACAGAATTAGCTACTTTTAATTTTTCCTAATTTAAAAAAAAAGGAACAACGACATTTGAACGAATTGATTAATATATCAAATGGTTTCATTTTAATAGACTTCGTGTCACATTTATATTAAATTTTACCTTTTTACCGGTGTTTCTAAGTTTTATTTACTGTTTTTTTCTAAGACAGAATATGGAATCTCAATAAAATGGATGTCATAATTGAAAATTATAATTAATCGAACGTGCGCAAAGTTTATAAAAACAAATGATTATTATATTATTCGGACTGTTATCCTCATCTTCATTGCCATATTCACAACGTTTCGGCCGTTGTACGCTCCGGCCTTTATGTCTATGTCTCTCTCTATATCTGTCTATATCTCTGAGATGAGGTATTATGATTACTTGCATTATTTACATTATTCGGACTGTTATCCTCATCTTCATTGCCATATTCACAACGTTTCGGCCGTTGTACGCTCTAGTTCTAGTTCCACCTGCCACACCTCTTCCGGATGTCTCAGTTATTTCCCAGTAACTGTACTCTCCCAGCTTTTTGGTCCACCACTGCTGTAGGATAACAGTCCAAATAATGTAAATAATTTAAATAATCATAATACCTTATCTCAGAGATATACACAAAAACAAATGATTTTAAAATAAATATTGAAGTTAGCGGTTTTGTAATGGCGTCAAATCTATCGCAACATTAATATTAACCGTATGTTTCCTTTTCTGATTTTTATAAATCGTTCCTCTATTGATTTTCCGATTTTTGGTATTTCCTCATATAAATCCAACTGCACAGTGTCCAGAATAGCATGCCAATGTTCTTTCTTGTTGGTAAATTGCCGTATGCCAATGTAAATATTTCTGTACATAATGTTACAGTATTGTTCAATGGGGTCGGAAAGTTCGAAGGTCGGACGAGTGATCTGAAATCCATTTTATCCGGATATTCATTAGTTTCTTTCGTCGAATTTGATGAGGCATTGTTGAACATAAAAATTGTAAGTCTTTCAATTTTGCTTGAACTATATTTCTACGTGAGCCTTCAAACATTCTGTTCATATCTGTGCTGTCTTCTAAAGATCATTTAGAAGTCACCAGTGATGTACTACGCGTAATCATTGGCGTAGATAGGGCGTGTGCCGCCCGAGGAATCCCTTAAAATTGCTCCCTACTCAGCCTGCACAAAATTAAACTTATTACAGAGTGACACCCTCTGATATATATATATATATATATATATATATATATATATATATATATATATATATATATATATATATAAGAATAGACTAGAATAATCTTAAGGAGCCAGGCAAACCTACCTAGGATTCACCTAAACGGATCTTCAGAGTAAAACTGGCTAAAAAGGATGTTATGGGATGTTACGCTCTCGTCATTTCGATCAAGCACTATTAAATAAAAGGTAATTCCAAAAAAGTAGCCATCGCCGCTATTAAAGCACTGCTCTTCATTGATGAATTAAGCACTTTGACTGATTCGTATATAACACGTTAGAATTTCCCTTTCTCTGCTGCGTACCGATAGCTTAGGGATAGGATCTCTGACTGAGATTAGGTCGGGTTTCGATCCTGGCTTTTCTTTACCAACGCGTTTCGTCCTCTGGGGAACTTTATCAAGGTAAATGTTTTATTTTGTATTTTGAGAACGGTTTAAAATAATCTTATAGCTAGAAAAGAATATTAGAAAAGGTAAATTAATGTGGACGCTAAGTGATATAATTTATTGTTTAATAAACGAAAATGTGTTTAAGCTGTTTTTGATGCTGTTGATTTTTTTCATTTTTTTCATTTAATTATTTTATCTTATTTTGCTTAATTATTTATGAATTAATGCATGTATTTTAATTATTTAAAAGTCAAGGGTTAACCGTTTTCTTATAATTCAAAAAATATGTGGTCAGGTATTTTGGCTTGGAAAATGAGTGTCACCTTTAAGAAAATAGATATTTGAAAGTATCTATGTTGTAAGTTAACATTTTGGCAAGAGTCGATGAATGCACTCTCGAGAACTTTTCATCTAAGTAAGTTATTTTCTCTTTTAATAAGTATAGTGATATGTCCCTGAAAGGGATATATTTGATCGAAGTAGGTAAGTGGTTTTGGCTACTGTAACCAAATAGTACACGGTAGCAGTAATCGACTGGTACACGTCGTAGTCGCAGGTAATAGGTGTAGACCAATAGGATAGCCAATGGCGTAGTCAAATGGGCGTCGTCATAGACTTAAACTCTGTCGTACCTACACGTCCGTCTGTATTTATGACGGACACCAGTCAATCATATTCCAGTGAGGGGGAACACAGGTGTATGCATATTCCATTATATCATATTGCATACTTGAGATCGAAGTTGTGGTTGAAATTATTTCTGTTATTATTTTGTTATATACGAATCCTTTCCTCTGTCCAAGAGAGTGAAGGAGATAAATATGAACGCACGAAGATGAGGGATAAAAAGAAAATAAACTTCGAATGATTAACATTATTTGTAAGTAATTCAATGCACAGGCGATGACCTGCTTTTACACACGAATCCGAATATGCAATAATCACGTGACAGTTTATGTTTGCACATTCGTGCCTGTTTGCTTGCGTGCGTTTACATCTCAACAAAATGAATAAGTCGTCTGTACAGAAGCAAACACTTTTTGCTTTGTGCTCAGTTTCTCATCCAACAGAAATTTTCTTGTTTTGTCGCCCAGCTCTCAACCAGCAAGGTCGCAAGGCGTTGACCGAGTTCAATCTCCTCGGGTGACTGGACTGGACAACTAACAAACGGACATTTTTTTTTAACAGGTCCAACTCATGCGTGTGTCGTAAATAGTCAAACCACCTTTAAAATAAAGTCCAGATTCTGATTCAAAGTTCGCTTTTCAATTTCTAGCTTAATGTTTAAACTCTGAAACACCAATACGTCCTTGCGCTAAATCAAAGCTGGCTTTAGTAAACAAACAACTATTTTCCTAGACTATACCCTACGCATACACAAGCACAGATTGAATTCAATAATAAAAGACAACGATCCTGTTTTCCATACCAAGACCAATGTACGGATGATGGGGAGTGGAGCATGCCAATGATATAGGTATTCAGACTTGGGATAAGAATGATCTTCAAAATAAAATCAACATCCTCTAACACGTGCTCCATTAAATAGGACTCAAGATAAACCTTTCCAAAACAGAAGCTATTACGTGGAATTGAAATTGAATCAATGATGGCCCCTACCGTAAATTCATAATAAAAATGTTAATATCCTCTATCAAGTGTTCTAAGAAATAGGATTCAAGATAAATCTTTCCAAAACAGAAACTATGATCTGGAATTGGAATGAAAGCAATGATGGCATCTACCCTGAATCCATCATCAAAATGAAAACATCCTCTATCAAGTGTTCTAAGAAATAGGACTCAAGATAAACCTTTCCAAAACAGAAACTATGATCTGGAATTGGAATGAAAGCAGTGATGGCACCTACCCGGAATCCATCATCAAAATGAAAACATCCTCTATCAAGTGTTCTAAGAAATAGGACTCAAGATAAACCTTTCCAAAACAGAAAATATGATCTGGAATTGGAATGAAAGCAGTGATGGCATCTACCCTGAATCCATCATCAAAATGAAAACATCCTCTATTAAGTGTTCTAAGAAATAGGACTTAAGATAAACCTTTCGAAAACAGAAACTATGATCTGGAATTGGAATGAAGTCAGTGATGTTACATACTCTGAATTCAATAAATTAAAACTAAACACACCTTACACAATCGAACGACTCCCATATAACAACCTTCCGGGTCAACAAGATCTTTTCAAAATGCTTACTTTTACTTATGACGGCTGACACCTTATTATTGAGTATAACAAATTCAGTCGAGACTTCTCCTTCTCCAAATCCACTGAATACATCGATCTAATAGAGGAGGTCTATCAGTTCAAGAATTCTTATATGTTTGGCGAGGACCCCAATCCAGAAACATTTCAAACTTCATCGGGAGTACAAGAAAGAGGAAATGAGAACGTCAGTCTATTTAATCTTTTCTTAGGATATGTCTTTCATTTATACAAACACAGATGTAAAGAGATGGGCAGTGATCATTTAAGCATTCTATATCACATCCCACACCAAATCCGATAATGAAAGACAACGAACCTGCTTTCTCTAACGAAAACAATGTACTGATGATGGTGGGTGTGGGTAAGCCAATGAAATAGGTATTTATAGTTGGGATAAGAATGACCTTGAAACGAAAAGCAACATCCTCTAACTAATGTTCCACGAAATAAAACTCAAGATAAATCTTTCCAAAACAGAAACTATGATCCTGAATTGAAATGGAATCAGTGATGATACTTAGCCTGAAGATATCCTATAATGCGGGATGTGGAATTAGTAAATACTAAACACTTCAAATACTTCTCTGTATGGATCAGTTATTATGAATTTAGTAGAGGAGATAAAAAAATTATAAAGAATAGGCTGCGCTAGGGATAGTTTTTCCCAATACAACAAGTTGCCACAAAACCAAAATATTAGGCTAAAAACTCGAGGTACGTTTTTAAATATCCTCATCAGATCGAACCTTTTATATGGATGTCATGCATGGCGCTAAAATCGTCCAGAAATATCTAAACTTTTTCAGTTTAAAATGCCTTCGAACAAATGAAACATATATATATATATATATATATATATATATATATATATATATATATATATATATATATAAATTAATTATTTAAAATATTGTTTTTTTTTATGTTTTTTCACTACAGTTCTAACCATGTTTAAAAAAATTTTAAATCAATTAATTTATAATATTAATGCTCTGTAAATTTACATTGAGCACTATTTTGTAAAAATAAAAATATCTATAAGAACACCGGATTATATAGCTTACTGTTCTTTCTTTTTTTATTTATATATAAATATATATATATATATATATATATATATATATATATATATATATATATATATATATATATTTTATAATATTTTACATCGCTACACAATAATTTTCATGTTTCGGAACTTTAAAATTCTTCCTTATCAGGCGATGTTAGATAACTTATGATGGAAATGATTTACTTGAGAAATCAGAAAACATTTTGGTAGATCATTTGAGAGTCAAAAAGAAGCGGGGGACCAAAATTCTAAAATTAAAAGAACACATTTCTTGGCATGTCTTGAGTAACCAATTAAAAGACGGGTCACGCTAAAATAGAAAAATGAAATATAAGGTCAGAAGGCAAGTGGGTTATTAATTCATGCCTAGATAAATTGCCACATTAGACATGTCCATCACAGACGACGTCCTGTTGCAAATATAAAGTTTAGATACTGGGAAGTAGACACAGAGTTATATTTACTATAAAGTTATTTTTTTAAGGAATTTCAAGATTTTTTTAAAAAAAAATTATACATCAGAACTTTCTTAAAGATGCCTCTAGTGTAATTAAAAGATTTATATATATATTTTGAACCCAAAATACGATACTTATTATATTGAATGGGCAATAAAATATGGCAATATTAAAGTTGAAAAATCAAAGAATTAAATAAATATTATGTGGACCATTATATATTAATAAAATCATGAATATGTAATTGCAAGCGTAGACTTTTCATGAAAAATTATTTTAACTATATTTTAAAGTAAACATTATACAACGCCTACAAATTACAGTTAATTCATTTCTCTGATTTAGAAGAACTTTATTTTTAGGAAATTTTATAATATGCAGCTTTTCGTGTAAACACAGGGGGGGGCGTCGGCCTTATAAGGATTTACAAATTCTCGTTTTGATATATATATATATATATATATATATATATATATATATATATATATGGTGTATCAAAAATAATTTTATAAAATTTGGGAGCGAATTCCTCACACCAAGACAAGGAAGAAGTCCATATAAACATATGTGCACAAATCTTTCGTTTTCGAGTTAAGTCTGAAGAAAGTTTACGGTAGATGGCGTTGTCTTGCCATGTAGACTAGGTTACATTTATCATTCGTGTATATTTGTAGCTAGTCTGTCTTCAACGTTTAACGAGTGTAGTAGTGACTTGACTAAGAAGTGTTCCGGTTAACAATGGCAGGATATTCATATCGTGAGCAGGGAAATATGATTTTTACATAGGACCGCGCGAATGGTAATGGAGGCGAGGTTGCATCAGATTGCGCTTCCAGACTGAAAGCAACCGAGTCATCCAACATTTGCTGCTGTTTATCCTCACTTCAGAAACCGTGGAACCACTAAGAAGACCGAGATCCGTTCATTCGCCTGACAACGACGAATACATTCTACAGACTATCGGAGACGATTCAGATATCTGCATTTTTCAAGTGACCCTAGCATGTCATATATCTCATAGTACCACATGGAGGGTACTTCAAGAGCAGCTCCTGAATCATTTGCAACGTGTTCAGGGTCTTTCGCTCTCTGATCACTCACCACGGGAGAACTTTTGACGATGGTTTATTGCACAAACTGCCGATTCGTTGCTTGTCTCTTCAGTCTTGTTAACGGATGAAACAATATTTGAAAGAACTAGAGCAACAAATTTACACAACCAATATCTGTGGCCAGATCTGAATCCCCATGGTACAATACAGGCTAGACAGTAGCATCAGTTTACGATTAATGTCCAGGGTGGAATTTTAGGTGACTGTCTAGTAGATCCATATGTTCTTCCAGCACGTCTTACAGGAGCTGTCTGCAGGGTCTTTATTTCGAACACACTCCCAGACCTGAGAGAGGATGTACCCCTGATAATACAAAGATGCATGTTGTTGATGCAGGATGGAGCTTCAGTACATTTTAGTCCCATTGTTCGCAATGCACTGGATGTCATCTACTCTGAAAGATGGATATGTAGGAGAGGGTCGGTTTCATGGCCTGCACGTTCCACCGACCTCAATCGTTTGGAATTTTATTTGTGGGGCCACCTAAAACAATTGGTTTATGCAACAAATATTAATAATGCAGATACGCTTCATCAACGTGTGATGGGAGGGGAGGGGGCCTGCGAAACAATTCGATGACATGTAGGAGCATTTGAAATGGACCATCACAAAAATACGATATATAAAAGATATTTATATTTCACGGTCTTTTACGACTTCCAGTTTCATGTGAACGCCCGGTTTATTTATGGGTAGCTACACAATCGTCAGGCGGTTGTAAAGGACAGGAAACTCAAGTCTCAATTTTTTATATATTGTATTTTTGTATATTACTTTGTATAATTATTTACATTTTACTTCGAGCATTGTGCTTTTGTAACATTTTTATTCCTTGTTATATAAAAGCATACACACACATATATATATATATATATATATATATATATATATATATATATATATATATATATATATATATATAAGGCTCAAATACTAATATTCCATGGTTATGATGTATTACATTGAAATCGTAATCACGATCCAATTCATCAGAAAAAGTTTTTGTGAAGGGGTTTCATCCATTAGGACTTCATCGAACTGGGTTTGTTGATGTTGTTCTGGCTATACATGCGCGTGTATATGTATGTACGTGAGTGTATTTGCATATACGTGAGTTTATTTGTATTTGTGTTTCGTTTTTTATTGATTCATTGATTTGTTTTTTATGGCTTATCAACCTTTTGCAAGTTATTTAATGCCAGAAAACGTTTTTAGATTGTATGAATTCTTTTCAAGATAATAATGATTTACTGATACACGTCCTACTAATTAACCCATAGTTGTGGGGAGAAGAGGTAAGTTCATACCTTTCCCCAAAGGTATTTGTGCGTAATTGAATATAACGAACTCGACTGGAATTGGAACTTAGCTCTCTGATTTCCAATTCCGAGCCGTTATCGATTTCAACATCGATTAAATCCGAGCTTTCATCATCTGGTATTCCCAAGCGATCACCCATCTAGGTCCTGACTAGGCTCGACGTTGCTTAACCTCGGTGATTGTATGAAAACCGATGCTTCAGTGTTATATGGCCGTAAGGTATGCGTGTGTGTGTGTGTGTGTGTGTGTGTGTGTGTGTGTGTGTGTGTGTGTGTGTGTGTGTGTGTGTGTGTGTGTACGTTTTCCAAAGAAGGTTGGTGTGAATCAGTCGACTCCAGTAACAGCTTGCTCGACAGTGTGTAAAAAAAAAAAAATGATGGTTAGTTCTTTGTTTACGCAATGTGTGTTCGGAAAGTGGCGGGGATCGGGGACGCGATAAGTCTTTTCGGTTATAAACGCTGACCACGTGACAGCGAATTCGTGCGGGAATGAATTAACTGATTGGCGTTATGGCTTCACGGGAAAATACAGATAAGAAAAAAAAAACTAAAATTAAAAATAGTTAACTAAAAAAGCATTGGTTCCTACAAATGGAATAGATTGATATACTAACAGAAATAAATAAATAAAAACAAAATAAATAATTCCCGACGGAAAAGAAGTCCGCACTGGCTAAATGTATGAAATTGGAAAAATATTAATTATTAATAATTAATTATTTTTTTCTTACACTAATCTCGTTTCAGGCTTTCGGTCTGTTTTATTTCTGTTTATATTCATCTAAACGTGTTGTCGTTAGCCATGATTTATCTTGGGATTGGTAGTGGAGTAGTTTCCCGTTGCCTTCTCCACTTAATATTAGGAAGGCAGCTGAAGTTTTTGGACACATAATGAGGAAGGAGGGCCTGGAGAATCTGATACTCACGAGTCGAATAGAGGGAAAGAGAGACAAGGGAAAACATCGCGTGACATACCTGTCGGGCTTAAGCAAGTGGATGACTGAACATGGTCTTGGGGAGGAAGCAGAGGGAAGGAACTTGTTGAGAGGTGCAAGGGATAGAGCGAGGTGGAGAGCCATATTTGTCTACGTACTGAAAGGACATGGCACATAAAACGAAAGTAAGAAACGTGTTGTCTTCCGGGAGAATCTTTTGGGCCTTATTCGGAATATAATTTAATAGTTTTACTTTTAACCCGTGAAAATTTCATGGTTTTGCGATTTTAATATTCTGAAGAATTTTAATTCTTAATTTCATGATTGAATAATTTCATAGCGAGTTCTACGACAATAAATATCCGTAGAAATCTCTCCTATCGCATCGTTAAATATTAGAAATTGACAATTTTAGCAAAATATTGCAATAATAGTCAGAAATATGCTGTTTGATATTTTAAAATATGGGTACAAATTAAAAGATTTGAAATTGACAACGTTTTCCATTTCACTGAAACAACGATTAAACACTTCTGTCTTCCCTTCTTTCTTTCTTTCTTTCTTTTTGTTTTATTTTTTCTTTCTTTCATTCATTCATTCATTTCTTCACTGAAACCAAGGAGTGTCTTTTCCTATCTTTCCACGCGATCAAAATGGAATAATCCATTATTTATGAGGTACTGGCTCGAGACGTTAAACACTCCTTTTTTCTTTCTTTCTTTCTTTCTTTCTTTCTTTCTTTCTCACTGAAACCAAGTAGTGTTTTTCCTATCTTTCCACGGGATCAAAATGGAATAGTCCATTATTTATTGTCAATCATAAGAAAAGAAATGGTGGGAACTTCACCGTGGTGCAACATTTAGCAAGTTTATCTCCCTAGACCAATTACGACTGAGTATTGAGTTCGATCCCCACTGGGTGGCTCCATACTTTCGGCCTTCTGTCACATATAAGCTAAGCTTAGTAAATCACCATAAGAAAAGGAAATTGTTCCATTTATATAGTGCGCGTTTGGCGTAGTGGCTTGGTGTACTGAGTTCAACTTCCAACTAAATGGATGGCGGAATAGGCTTTAGGAGAAATAAAAAGATAAAAATCTATTAAGAGAAAGACAGGAAATTGTGGAGAGCCATGATTACCTACGCCCTTAAGCTACACGGCATATAAGGAAGAAGAAACTACAACTAGCCCCATCCTTCATCTATGGATATTGATATATCAGACTTGCAAAGATGATGCTGAAAAGTTCTTGAACCGAGTTCCACTTCACTATATCTTACCAAAAATCAGAATATTTTTAAAACTCCATGTAATTTTTAACACATCTAATTATCTATCTCATTCTGTTCTTATCTATCTATCTATCTATCTATCTATCTATCTATCTATCTATCTATCTCATTCTGTTTCTGTCAATTTACCTTTCTATCTATCTATCTATCTATCTATCTATCTATCTATCTATCTATCTATCTATCTATCTCATTCTGTTTCTGTCAATCTACCTTTCTATCCATCTACCTATATATCTATCTCATTCTGTTCTTATCTATCTATCTATCTGTCTATCTATCTCATTCTGTTTCTGTCAATTTACCTTTCTATCCATTTATCTATCTATCTATCTATCTATCTCATTCTGTTTGTCAATCTACCTTTCTATCCATCTACCTATATATCTATCTCATTCTGTTCTCATCTATCTATCTATCTATCTATCTATCTATCTATCTATCTATCTATCTATCTATCTATCTCATTCTGTTCCTATCTATCTATCTATCTATCTCATTCTGTTCCTGTCAATCTATCTTTCTATCTATCTACCTATATATCTATCTCATTCTATTCTTATCTATCTATCTATCGATCTATCTAACTAGCTATCTATCTACGATGGGGTGTTGAAAATTTACCAGTCCGAGACCAATTTTCTCAAAATTTGACCAAATGAACAAACACTTTTTTTAACGTCCTTTTTGATCGAACTGACATGTCAGCACAACTTATATTCTTAAGTTTGTGGCCGCCAATAATGAATCCTGGAAAGACTTCTAGTTCTCTCAGAATCCCGTCACTGTAAAAGCTGAGACGACATATCTTTGTCTTACACTCCTTTTAATTTTTGCATATTTACTGAATTCATTTTCTGTCCGTATACAGGCAGTTTGCTGCCAGTATAAGTTCTGGATTATTCTAATATTCTCCCCAAATATATGAAGCTTACCTAATAGACTGAAGTGAAATGCGTCCGAATCTCACTGAGTGCCATATACAATACGTCGCCTTCCACTGAGCTGGAATTGCGTTTAGTAAATATTAATAGAATATGATGTACAACGACTTACATCCATCGTGATCAACCTAAAGTAAATCCTATATTCCTATATTCCATCTATTCCTATATTCCTATATTCCATGCTGTCAAAACAAATAATAATGAATAATAATTCATTTACTTTGGCAAAATCTCAGCTATTAATGCAATCAATATAAAAACTACTACGAATAAGAAGGAATTACGTCTGATTCAATAGAAGTCGTAAAATAATCGATATATCCCTTCTGTTTGTTTCACTCTGGCTGTCCAAGGTCCACTTCAGCGACTGAATTTATTTACTTTCAATCCGGACATGGGTAAAATATAATTCTCTTGGCTTATATTTAATTCCCATGTGCAAGAAGCGTCAACATAACAAGCAATTGTTCCCCTTTTTAATGTTTTTTATTTATTTATTTTATTTCTATTCTATAAATAGCAAACGGACACTGCTCTGTTTTATGAATAGAACATATTTTTTTAACTTTTTCGTTAAAGAGTTCTCTCTTTCTTTCTCTTCATAAATAGTCATTGTTGCAACAATATAAATTTGCTTACAGCGAAAGCTGATTTTTTCACATTAATTCTGAGAAGTAAATCATGGAGACGCTGAGTTCAGTCTCGAATGTTATGGTTAATGAGCTTGTCTTCACTGAGTAGTCTATTAATCTGTCCTGGTAGCTAAATTGGTTTTATCATCCAATATTCTCAGAGTGACACTTGTTGTTGTTGGTATCATTACACCTCTATCTTCGTTTGGTTTCTCATTTCTGGTTTCGTGGTTAAATAGATATATAGATATTGAACAATGTTGATGTTTTGTTGGTTTTTTTTAGATAGGCGAATATCTTTTTCTTTAATTTTCCTTTTTCTTTTTTTCTCTTTTCCGCAGGTTTGGTATTGTTGATTGGAATTGTTTTAGCTATTTCGTTTCACCTATTATTTAATCATATATATATATATATATATATATATATATATATATATATATATTATTTATTTAAAAATATGATTCCCAATCGCTACATAAGAGGTCTCATGTTTCAAAACAAGAGCCGAAAACTTCAATATAATCCTTTAAATTAAATTGAGTTGAAATTAAAAAGGGCCCCGTTCCATCTTCAAGCGAATTTTTTGTTGGAAACGTATATCTGAAATTTACTTGTTTTAAAAGTTGAAATCAAAATCACCATGGTGACAGCTAGGGCGAATTGTCTAAAATGGGTAGGCGAGTGTGGGGTGTTAATGATGAGTGGCGGTATAGGGATACTTTCAAGGTGTCAAGTCGGGGGAAGGTGGGGGTGTTAAAAAAGAAACGAAGATGTATTAAGCTTTCGTCAAGTTGGCTTGTCTATGGAGATTTATTTATTTATTTTATTTTATTTTATTATGAAAGGGAATTGTGCATATAAAAAGAAAAAATTTCGTGGCGTTTGTTTTTTGACGACTTCATAAAGGGTTATCTTTTATGTAAGGTATTTAAATAATAATTTGGGCTATGGGTTATGAAGGGTGTTATGTTGTATGCAAGTTTGTAGTTAATAATTTCTACTATGAATCTGATGATTGGGTTATTTGTTAAACAAGTTATATAATTTTTTTTTTTTTTTTATTTCAAACCAAAAATCTGATGATGCCTACAAAAAACCGTTAACTCGTGTCTATTATTTAATAGATTATTATTATTTAGAAGTTTAATAATGTGCAATTTTTCTTATATATTTATATATATTTATATATATTTATATATATATATATATATATATATATTTATATATATTTATATATATATATATATATATATATATATATATATATATATATATATATATATATATATATATATATATATATATATATATATATATATATATATATTTCAATAAAAGGTGCAATTAATTTACAAATTCATGAATTATTCATACAAAAAACAAATACAAAGGTTAATGATTTAATTGGCGAGAAATCCATCGTCGCGAACAATTCAAATAATATACAAAAACCCCGAACCTGTTTATGAATGAAAAGATCCTTGTTTCTATAAATTTCTCTTGCATGAGTTCTTATTATTTTTACAAGCTTTCGTCTGTTCCTACAGGCATCCTCAGGTATGGAATAGATTTTGTTCTTGTTTTTTTTTTCTCAGTAATAAGAGGACAACGAAAATATATGTACTGTTGTAATCCGAAAAATGCTATTAGAAATGAGTTATTGTTTTTGGAGCGTGCTGTCGCAACGCTGAGTTTGAATTTAAATTTTACAATTGTGCGTTCTTATACAAATATGGTGATAAGTGAATTCTTTTTTACTGGTAAATTTTCTGTCAAAGTGTCAATAACTCATTGACATGAGAACTCAATAATATGTCAATAACTCATGCAAGAGAAATTTATAGAAACAAGGATCTTTTCATTCATAAACAGGTTCGGGGTTTTTGTATATTATTTGAATTGTTCGCGATGATGGATTTCTCGCCAATTAAATCATTAACCTTTGTATTTGTTTTTTGTATGAATAATTCATGAATATATATATATATATATATATATATATATATATATAGTCTGTCTTTGGATGACAATATATATACACACTCTGAAAAAAATATATTGAGCTCTTCAAGGAGAAATCTTTGTCACCATATTTATTACAACGTTTCGGCCGTTGTACGCTCCGGCCTTCTTCAGTTGGTTGGAATGTCAAACCGAACCCTTTATTTCGCTCACTGGGGTAGACTGTTCTACTTCCACGTGCCATGTTTAATGGATGTCAGTTATCAGTTATCTCCTCTTTGAAAGTTCTCCACTGCCTTAACCGGGTATTGAACTCACACTCTTTGGGTCCTGTCACTGGATCTAACTAACGCCTTTATCCACTGTGCCATGTGTCCTTGCGTTTTAATATTTTTATATTACTACGATCCACTTGGATTACATACTAACGGATTTATTACCTTTACAATATATATATATATATATATATATATATATATATATATATATATATATATATATATATATATATATATATATATATATATATATATATATATTGTGTGTATTTAGGCAGCATCTTTTCATTCATACGCGTTTCATTAAATAATATAGACAAGTGTTGTTTATTTATTTTATTAAATTTTTTTCGTAACATCTGATAAGTTTAATAACATTATCGTTGAACGAAGAAAGAAATTCACAATAGTGATCCATATTTTTTTAATACAATCTAAGCTTTCTACAAATATTCTTAAATATCTATAATTGGTAACAGAAGCCATTGGTTTATACCAACGGCTTTCCATATTTCATACTACTACAATTCACTCTCGTGTGGTCATGTGTGACGTCATGAGATGCGGTGCGATTTTCGCTTCTAGCGTCTTATATACGCGTGTTTATCGTTGCTTAGAAAACAACTATGTAAACATTGACAGACTATCATCACTGTCTTGTCCGTATATTGCTTAATATGTTGTAATTGACATCTTTGATAATGGCTTAAGTAAGCGGAAAGCTTAGATTGTATTAAAAAAATATGGATGACTATTGTGAATTTCTTTCTTCGTTCAACGATAATGTTGTTAAACTTATCAGATGTTACGAAAAAAAATTACATAAAATAAATAGACAACACTTGTCTATATTATTTAATGAAACGTGTATGAATATATATATATATATATATATATATATATATATATATATATCACTGTCAACCAAATTCAGTGTCTATCGAGCTGTCATTCTCACCACTCTTCTTTACGGGTCAGAATCGTGGACGCCATACAGGATGCACATCAATTACTTGATGCTTTTAATAAACACTGTCTTCGTTCAATATGCGGTTATACACGGCAGGACAAAATTTCTAACCCTGATCTTTTCATCAAATGTGACGTCAGTGGTATTGAATCCTTTCTGATGCAAGCACAGTTCAGATGCGCTGGTCATGTCATCAGAGTGAGCGATGATCGGATGCCGAAAATCTTCATGTATAGCCAACTTTTTCATGTTAAAATTAATGTAAGCCGTCCTTGGTTACGCTTCAAGGACAAAAATACAATTTTAAATGCGGCAAAGATCCCTATAGAGGATGTCGAACTTGCTGTTGAAAAGCAAGCAAAGTGGAGAAATACCTGCTACCGAGGGTATATCTAACTTTGAAACCATCTGAGAGAATTAAGAACCAACTCTAATTCTCGGGTTAATACATCAGCCTGTATGACAGTCAACCCTCCAGCATGTCCACCGTGTGTGTGTGCGCGCGCGCGCCCTTCGCGTGCGTGTGAAGACAATAATAAAGAGTTTATTTCTCTCAAAATGCAATCGAACAGATGAACTCCGGATGGTAACCCATTCAAGTCAAGCCGTTCTTGCGAATACAGAGCTTAGTGTCAAAGGATACAACAATAATTATTAGTAATAAAAGGAAATACATCGCTTATCTTATATAAGTAATCAAAATTGAATATAACTTAACAGTTTTATCTCGTTAAAGAGATGCTTTATTTACTAATAGTCCATCCAATACAAAACCCAAGAGCCACTCAAGGTAGAGAATTACGGTAGAGTTGACCTTCTCTAAAATGGTCCCCATCCAAGGCTAGAGAGTTCCGTCTACTTTGCTATTAAAGCCTATAATTAGAGAGCATTTTTGAATTTATACCGTTCCCAAGCGTATGTGTGAGAAAGGGAACCGAACGACCTCTGCTGGAACTTGAACTTCAAAAGTCAATAAAAAATTATTTTACATATGAAAAATTTAGTCTCATATTCTTATTATATATTGTCTCAGGAATGCCCCATACCATGAGCACCTATTAGTACAGCTAAATCCAACCCCCAATTTGAACTTGTACATACAATCCATTTCTAAAGATGATGGAAAAATAGTCAGTTTCCTGTACAACTCTATTAAGTAACTGAAGTCTCTGGCTATCCTCTACCTTTACTAAGAACAAATCAGACTGAAAATAGATCACTTCTTTCATATATGGGCAGGAGCTGCCTAGATATCACATTCTAATCGCAATAGAGTCCAATATCATCTCTGTGTCCTTGTGAGTGACGAATTATATTCTACCCCATGACACCACTGCCACAGACGAAATTTTACAAGCCTCTGTTGCTATTTCTATGGACATTTTTCAGACAACTACATTCCTTAATTCCACCAGTTCTACCTTAAATTATATATATATATATATATATATATATATATATATATATATATATATATATATATATATATATATAATCCTCTGGGTCTCTGCTCCGATTTTCTGTAATGATAACCGCTGGAAAGCCATACTGTATATATTAAAGCGCATCAAAAGAATATTCGTTTTTTTACGGACCCTTACTCCAAAGCTTATTTCATGTATACATCTAATGACTATCTATGAATCGACTATATTATTGGTCAGTGAATTCTGTACAATTTCCTCACAGATGAAGAAGAGAAACAATAAAATCAGGTATGGCTGATCATATATGGAGGAAAACGAGAGTCACCAACAAATATAGAATGAATTAAAAGTATTAGAGAGAGAAGGACACTGAAGAATACGACGTCTGAAGGAATCAGCATATATGTAAGGCTATTAGAATCTCCTTAGTAGGCCTAGCATAGAAATAAATAGGGTGTACGGACATTTGCGTTCCGGGAAATTGTGTACCTGACAATTACGTCCTTGGATATTTGTGTATCTGTCTAATTTTTGGAAGGTACCATTTTTTTAAAGAGTTGTTTAATATAGAAATTTGCCCGCCAATATCTTTAATTACGCTAAACAAGCAGAAAGGTAGTTACCGTAAATAAAAAAAGAGAGAAAAATTTCTTTTTTAAAGCAAGACAAAAATTAAGGTAGCAGTTTCAGTTCACTCCATCATTGCGTACCACAAACATCTAATAGATTCTTGATTTTATAGATTATATTTTTATTTGGAACAAAAAGGCTAAGTTCCGAAAATCAAAAACTGGTGTTAAAATATTTGTGGATGAGGAAAATTACAGTTACCAATATCATAAGAAAAACGCCGATGAAACAAAACCATACTGGTGATGTGTAGAACGATCTTGCAACATTATCCTGATAATAAAGTTGTATTGCAAGATCTTTGGATCTTCTTTACGTACCATGACCCCTCAGGGCGTGGGCGATCTTGGCTCTCCTCTGCATCCTGTCCTTTGTCGCAATTAATAAATTTTGTCTTTCCGCTATTTCTCCTAAACCCCGTTCCGCCATCCATTTACTCAAGTTCTCTAAGTATGTGACGCATTGTTTTCCTCTGTCTCGTTTTCCTTTAATCTCTCCTGTGAGTATCATATTTGCCAAGCCCTCTTTCCACATCATCTACCCTAGAGACCTTAACTCTCTTTTCCTGATGTTAAGTATAAGTTTCTTTATTGTTTCCATTTTCCCTAAAACTTCGTCGCTGCTTACATGTTCGGTCCATGGTATCCTCAGCATCCTTCTGTAGAACCACATTTCTGTTGCTTCAAGTTTTTTCTTCATGTTTAAGGGGATTCTCTAGCACCCTCAAATCATACAGAAATAACTGAAATTTACGGTTATTTCTTCAAAATCGAATAAAGAAAGAAAAAAAAAAGAACTGAGGCGGCAAAAGGAGTGTCTTGTCGGTGTATATTGCCTACGGGTTTATAAATATTGTTTATTCAAAAGAAAATTGTTTATATAGCTGATGGAAAATGTTATTGCCCTTCAAGAATGTTCACACACTGTTCCCTTTCTGTGAACTGAATACTCAGGTTGCAACGACGAAAAAGGGTGTGACGTTTATCAGCCGACGCTTCTGGACGAAATAACCCCCATTTCCCACGGAGGAAACATTAAAGAATAAGGCCACTAAACATTGAGAACGACGGAAGCGAAAATTTATTAGTGAGCAAGGGTTTACTGGGCTGGTAACTTCGCTAACCGGATTCCTTATCCAATTCTAGTAATTATATTCAGAAAAAAGCTACGCACTCCTTTTTTGTCTATTTGATTTAGATCCATTCTTTCAGTTATAGAAGTAAATAAAATTGTAGTCTGTTTATAGAGTTATTCACTAAGCCAGATATTCTATTCAAATTAAGAATATTTTTATTAAAAAAGCAGAAACAGTTATTCAAAATAAAAATATCATTATTCAATGAACATATTCTTTTATTCAATATAAACATAGCTTTATTTAAAATAAAAGATACTCTTATTTAATTTAATGTGATGTTATTTACAAGGGAGATAAGAGAAAGCTACGAGCCGCTTGGCTGACGAGATCGCGTGAATGGATAACGGAACAGAAGCAGGAGTCTTAGCAAAAGGGGAAAAACTTATAAGCGCCACACGAGATAGGAAGTTGTGGAGAGCCATGAAATGACATCGCACATAGAAGAAGAAGAAGAAGAAGAAGAAAGATGATAATTCAAATGCTGATCTTGAAGCTTCATACAATACAGAACAGTTAAAGAACAAACGTACACGGATTTTGAAGGATTTTTCCATGAAAGTCGATTTTATTCTCACGTGGCAGAATGTTATGAACAAAATTTGACAATGGCGCCAATATTGTAATGCATCTATTAGTATCAATATAAGAGAGAAATAGTTTTTTTTTATTTACTTACATCACAAATGGGTAAAAATAGCTTACATTATGAAAGCAAAATTGTTGATTCCTTCGCTACTTTAAATTCTCATCTTTTTAGTAATAAATAAAAGGCTCATTATTTTGAATAAAGGGATCTCTCATGTTGGATAAAAGATTCTGCGCAATGAATATTTTTTTTTTTTGAATAATGGTCTTTCTTTTTTAATAAAATTGTCTTCAATTTGAATAAAAGTATCATTAATTTGAATAAAAGTATCTTTAATTTGAATAAAATTACCTTTAATTTGAATAAATGTGTCTTGAAATTGAATAAAAGTACGTTTAATTTAAATAAAATTGCCTTTAATTTGAATAAAAGTATTTAATTTGAATAAATGTGTCTTAAAATTGAATAAAAGTATGTCTTTGAAAAATTGAATAAAATAAAAAGTTTAAATTGAAAAAATTGCCTTTAATTTGAATAAAAGTATTTAATTTGAATAAATGTGTCTTAAAATTGAATAAATATGTCTTAAAATTGAATAAAAGTATCTTTAAATTGAAAAAAAATTACCTTTAATTTGAATTCAAATTGAATAAAAGTACCTTTAATTTGAATAAAATTACCTTTAATTTGAATAAAAGTATTTTAATTTGAATAAAATTGTGCTTAATTTCAATAAAATTACCTTTAATTCGAATGTGTCTTTAATTTGAAGAAAATTTTCTTCAGTTTGTATAAAACTGTCTTTAATTTCAATAAATGTATCTTTCATTTGAATAAAATTACCTTCAATTTAAATAATAGTCTTCAATTTGAATAAAAAAATTTTAGTTTGAATAAAATTGTCTTTAATTTGGATAAAAAATGGTGCTCCATACTTTCAGCTTATAAAATCACCATAGTGATTGAAGGCAGAAGACATCCTCTATGGTGATTACATGACAGCAGTCTTATTTTTTGAGTCTTTCATTAAATTTTTCCGACGAGGCAAATTATGAATCCTGCTATTCAATAAGGATTCGTAACCAGGTCTCGCTATCCGTAGCCATGTTTTCAATCCTCACGTGTTATCATAATTATGCAGCCCTGTGCCAGATTGATCCAAGTTCGATAAAAATCTCTAAAATGAAATAAAGTAAAATATTTTCATTTTTACATGAACACTGACATTTAACTTGAGTCTTGACTCCACGCATCTCTTTATAGTCTTCTAATATTACATTAAAACATGATAACCAGCAAATGGAGCCTGAGGCAGATTGTGTTGTTGACAGGTAATCAATTCTTAAGGCCATCTGGGAAATAGAAACCGGTTGGCCAAGTGGTTATTCTATTCTGTTTGTTTATTTAAACCGTTGGAGAAGGAATACGACCGCAGTTACTAATTACTCTCAGGAATTATCCAAACAGGAAACACGCATGCGCAAAAAGTGTCCTGTCGGTTTAATATGAAAGCTTACTTTACAACTCGTTTATCAAATGAGATGCGGAGATCTATGCTTCAGCCAATCGTTTTTACGGCAGCTCTGTTGCCGATTTGTCATTGGAGAAACCATTTTGAAACGATTTAGGATGATCTAGGAAAGTGACTGAAGTACTGACCAACAGATTTTGCCACGAATGCAACTAAGAGTGTGCAAATACTTGGTCAAACACGGGATTTATCCTACTCAGTATTATATAATTTATCCACGCGCCCACGTCGAAATAAAATGTAACGCATGGCCATGGTTTAATGCGAGAAGCAGCTCAAAATTTACTCAAGATTCTCAACACTTTTGGAGACACCCCAGCCGCTGGATAATGACCCCATTTCCCTCCCGCAGGCGAGGTATTTTCCGGGGGGGGGGGTCTAATATTAATGTCAAGCTCGTGGTCGGGAAAGTATCTTCTAGTTTATGAAAGAATATCAACATTTCTGGTAAGATTTTAAAAAATGACATCGATCATTGTTTGCTACGATTAAATTAGTCTGACACAAGGCCATAATAAGAGAGATCTATTGACCTGACTCTGGAATGAGCTTTCTACCAACAACTCTACAATAGCTTTCTAGTTATTAAACTTATTTTAAACTGGTACAAGGCCACTGTAGTTGGGAATCAAATGACGAACTCATTACTCTCATAAATTTGTCAGCGAATTGAGCGTTCTATCACGATATATACACATACTAACGTGCCAAAAGTCATTGTAGAGCTTTATGAGATAGTGATAAAAATATATTATAAGATGTGCAAATAGTCATAGGATAGCAATAAATATATATACACTGACGTGCCAAAAGTCAATGGGTGGAACTATACACTGACGTGCCAAAAGATACAGAATAGAAATCAGTATGTTATATATCACGCCCCAGTCGATCCTGGTGATCCGCCTTCGCCCAATCTTAGAATTTTTTTAATCTTTCTCCTCGACTGAATATTATTTTGAATGGATGTTAATTAAAATATTTTTCACTTGCATTCCAAATGTACTTGGTACAATTTTCGCTCGCAACTCCCATTAAAGATTTCAGTATCTCATTTTTCTTTTTTAGAGACGGTATCTCTTTGCCGTTGATAGTGACGTTTCCCCACTAAGCATTGTCTGATCTGATCCCAAGCAACTGTTTACCGCTGCACGCATCACCGGGAGGATAGATGGATTCGTGGCTTTTCCAAGGGCATTAGTATGAACTTATTAGTAGTAGTAGTTTTCCTTAATGCCATGCTTTGTTCCCTCATAGAGCCTTGTCCACCTTTTTGACTTGAGGCTATCTTGAGGATGTGATCGATTTATTTATTGCATAGTGTCCTCCTTAGTATGTAAGTAGTTGCAAGGAAGACGATATGGTGGACCTTGTGGACGTTGATGTTGCTAGTGATTTTGTTTGTGTATTTTTCCCGCTTTTTGACCAGATGGAGAGCATCTATTACACTTGCCATTGTTATAGCTTTCATGTCCCACTTTGTGACATTTTCTGTTTCTATTTATAGATTTGTATTGCTTTATATTTGGAGAATCTTTTCTGTAAATTTCAGGGCTGTGACACTACTAAATCACAGAAAATTACTTGAAGACTTTCAAGAAAATAAAAGGGAAAATGAAAAGGGCATTTTCATAAAAAGATAAATGATCATATATTAAAAATATTGATCCATGAAACCAAAAAACAACAACATTTTTGATAACTTCTAAGTTCCACAACATTTAGTGGACTTGAGAAGAGAAAACTTCTGAGAAAAAAAAGTTTTAATAAAAAATATAAATTTCAGTTGACAGCAATGAAACTGTCTCTTAAATGAATACTAACTATTTTTTGTATGGAATATATAAGCTAATTTCCGATTACTATTACACTGTGATCATTGTTTTTCCTTTTACCAGTTTAAATTCTTTAAAGAAAAGATTATTTTGGCGGTAACGTTAGGAATAGATGTTTTGATATAAGAAAATATTAGTCATACTTTCACCGATCAGTCACTGCTACTGTCGGTTGTAATTTGGTTTCTTTTATTTAAGAATATCATTTATTTGTGATTCTGTCGTACGAGTCCCCGAACTTCGAAGAATAACGGATTTCGCAAAAGATCTGCAAGCGTTATTCACTAGAAATCATTATAAGAGAAATTCTATGAAAGCGCTTGTATGCAACTGACAGTTCAGATATTTATGAATGAGTTTGCCAACAGACATGTTATCTATATGAAAGATTTGATATGACGAAACAATTTTAGATCCTGACTTAGTTTCTAGCAATTTGCGGTGTTCTGCTAAACCAACGATACCAGTGCCTTTCAATTTTCATTATTTTCCTGTCCATTAAGATTTAAATTTATTAACTTTATGAAAGAAAAAAAGACTTTTGAAGAGAAATTAATAGGCTTCAAAATTTATGTTGGCACCTATATGTATAGAAAAACAGATAAAACGAATTTTAAATGCACCTCTCATATTTCAATGGGAATATTATTTTTCGAGCATAAAACTGAAATTCCTTAACGATACTTCTTTAACTACAGCGAATATCAGAAGTACTTAACAATTGGTTTAAATCCTCAATTTTGGAAAATTTTTGAAAGGGTTTTTACGAACATTTCACATGGTTTAATTTGTGTGGAGATAAGACAATCAAACAAGTACACAAATTTAATTATGGGGGAATTGTTATAACAGAGAAATGAAAGTGTGGCAATCATTGGGATAGCGAAAGATGTTGATCATGATTATTATCAAGAAAGAATAAACACATGTTAGGAAATATAAATTCTTTTATATGGAAGTGAATGTAGGATAAAATCCTCCCAGAGGAAGAAGAGTCTTAAAGCAACAGATATATGGTTCTACAGAATGATGTTGAGAATACATCGATCGAATATATGCAAGCATTGTAAAACATTTAGAGAAAATAAAACCAGAAAGCACATTTAAACTTAACATAAGGAAGAGAAAGTTGAAATATCTAGGGCACATAATGATGAAGGAGGGTTCAGAGAATTTGATACTCCCAGGACAGAGGGACACAGGAAATAAACAGAAAAAAGCAACCTAGCGAGCTTAAGTTAACGTACGATAGAATGAGTTTTAGGAGAGATAAAAAAAAAAAAAAAAAATCTTCTAAGAGCGATAAAAGGACAGAATATTTTGAAGAGCCATGATAGTAAGCGTCATGAAGGAACTGAATGATAAAAGAAAAGAGAATGTAAGAATTAAAGGCCCAAAGCAAATAGCGATAGAAGAATTAAATGAAATACTCAAAGGGAAAATCAAAGCAAAAAGATAAAAAAAAATCTGTTATCGAAACAAACACTTACAGAAGTAGAATTTATATGCAGTTACTAATCTGGGAATATACAGACTGACAGATCTCCCTCTCTCTCTCTCTCTTTCTCTCTCTCTCATTCTCTCTCTCTCTCTCGCTCTCTCTCGCTCTCTCAAATTCATTTTTTTTATATTGATTCTGTTGTGGTGTCCTCCCTCTAATGAGTCTGTGTTGGACTTTCCCGCCTACTATAAGATTAGTAGGAGAGAAGGCCTTGGGTGAACAGTCGAAAATATTGAACGTTGGTCAACCGACACACACTTACTAGTTGTGTAATACTCTCCTGTTGAACTTACTTTGTAATATATGATATATCTGTAATATTTGTTTTGTTATTTCTTTAACTTGGTCTCAACTGGTTCCTTAAGTGCATTTGATGTTTATGGACAAATTCGCCGATGGTATATCCACATATTCTTCTGTCGTTCGACTTTTCTCTATTTCAATATCTTACTTTTCTTTTCAGTCCATGTCTTTTTCCACTTTCCTTTTTTCCATGCAACATTTATTTTCATTCATTCTTTTTTAATTTCGTATTTGGAATTTTTGTAGATGTCTTAATGGTTAATGGATAGCAACCCAGTGTGTGAAATCTGAAGGACAGTTTCGAAATTACAGTCAGATGCGTTACATTCACAAACACTTAAATACTTTTTCAGGAAAGGTATAGATTCATCTCCGCTCCCCAGCTATGGGTTAAGTAGTAGAACTTGAACCTAGAAGAATCATTGTTTTTTCTACAATAATTTTTTTCTCATCATAGGATATATTTCTTTATTTTTTTCATACTTATAATCTTCTCATGTTGCGTAGATTTCTTATCTTTTTTTTACGACGATTCTTACCGTCTCCTTTGTATTTTTTCATCACCAATTTTCCACTAGATGATCATTGTTTCTTTCTCTTTCTCTCTCTATGATCCTTTTCCTGATATTTGCTATGGATCTGATGGTAAAATAAAGAACAAATGCAGTTGGAATATTTTATTCCAATCTAATTAATGCTTTGATTGATATCAGAGTGTTTGATTGATAGTTATTTTACAGCTTATCAACCGTTTGCAGGATATTTTAAGCCAGAAAATATATTTAGATTATATGAAAGTTTTGGAGATTATCATTTACTGATTGAAATCCTACTAATTAACTCATAACTGGAAGAGACGAGGTTGATTCATACTTTTCCGATGGGCACTTTTACGTAAGTGGATATAAGGAACCTGACTGGAAGTGGAACTCGGCTTTCCGAATTCCAGTTTCGAACCGTAATAACTTACACCATCACCCCAGCATCAGATATCCCCAAGCTGTCAACGAACTACGAAATAACGTTGCTTAATTTTTGTTTCAACATGTTACGGCTGTAAGCACAAATTTTTATTAGTATCCTAATCAAAATTAGGAGCTTTCGGATAATTTACTCTCCTGCATTTGTCAAGTTCCTTTCGCAATTAGAAAGTTTCTGGAGTTTCAAACCGAAAATATCAAACCAGACTATTATATTGTTCCACTCTTTTTCGCCATGTTAAAGAATATATTCTATCTTGTATAATTTGTTCAGGATGTAAGCAGTCATTATTCTGCAGAGTTACCTTTCTTTTATTACCTGTAAATTGCCATCACATACTGTGAAAGATAGAGCAGTTGTTTCCTGTTAGTGTCTTCACGATTTTGAATTCAGCATATTCGTTCTTCCAGGTTGGTTGTCACCCAAGATTAAAGACACCATTTCGCCTTATACAGTCTATTTAACCAACAGATAGACGGATTATAATTTATTCACGTTCTTTTGCAAGGTATCTTTAGTGCGAAAGTGAACACGGTTGACGGTATCCTTTCCCTGTCAGATAACTCTACACGCACATCCCTCTGGCGTTTATGTTTTGTTTATATTTCTAGTAAGGGATTAAATTAATGTCAACTAGTTGACTTGATGTAACACTTTAGTTGAAAATATCGGGAAAAATAGGAAATATCTTGTTTCGTCTAATTTTAAAATGAAAGAAACATATTTTGAGAATCAACTTTTAAATTTTATCTTTTACTTAGACTCAACTTGATAATAGGAGCAGATAGAAACATTTTACTTTACGCATCATGATTATAATTCCTCCATACATGGTTTCACGATATTTTCTACCATTATTTTATTCCAATTCCATATCATAATTTCTATTTTTAAAAAAGTTTCTCGAAAATTTTACATCTTGGAATTATTGGTAATCATGTTCTTTGTCATGTAATATAGGTTTTCGTACAGCGCCATGTCACGCATGGAATGATGTTCTGCAAGCACCGCATGTGAGAAAAACCGCGAATTGACACTATATTGTGGTCTGCGGTAGTCTCAACCCACACTTCTTTCATGAGTCGACGGATTGATACATCTACTCTTAGGCATTACCTTAAAGAAATATCACACCATGAACTTCCTACCAACAGAATATCTTTATGTTATCAACGTTCTGATTGGGACTCATTCCGTGACTCTCATCGCAACGACATTGTAACTGAATTATTCTTCATCGTGTTAGAAAGTTTACCTCTGAGGTTTGAGGTGAAAGCTGATATCAAAGATTTCATTCCAGCGTAGAAATACTAATTGAAACCCCGATAATCTCTTTCACTCTAACCGCCTGCTAAAGCGCACAGGTATCATTCACACTACATATAAAAGTGGTAAATGTACTTACGCACATACATTCACGGACACACACACATAAAACTTAAACCCCATTCACATTAATTTTACGAAACCGTTCATTTATTATCTCATACTGTTTATTACAAATTCCTTACCAGTTTCGTAATATATCGATTAAGATAATACTATTGCTTAATCTAAGTAAGAAAAAAATAACAAAAAATATACATACATGACTAAAAAATCCTAACAAAAGAACCTTAACTAAACAATTAATTAACGTATTCACATTTACTATCTGTGTGGCACCATTTACCAAGACAAAAAGGAAAAGAAAGGAAAGAGAGGAAGAAAAGAATAGAAAAAAGGGGCGAGACCCAAATGTGGATGATAAGTAGGACACCCACGGCTAAGAGACAATGAATAAAGGATATTTTCATAAATATCAAATGGCAAAAACTGTCATTACAATGGCAGAAAAATTCTAAGTGGATAAGGGAATCGTTGTGTTCTGGCGACGAGCTGTGTTATCGGGGATACATAAACAAACCGCTAATGCGGGAAAACATCTGATTAAGCAAACCACAGACCGACTAGCCAAAGAAAAATCCAATTGAAAATGTTTTTTTGATAATTGACAAAAAACAGGTGAACTACAGGGCTTTGGATAGATATGAAAAATTAATTGTGTCAAAGCCGCACACGAGGTGGCGACTGACCGTTTTTCTTTGACAAGACATCTTTAGCTGCGATAATAAAACTATGTTATCAGAAATGTGCACCAAAGAATGACTGGACCCATGGAAATGTTTTTTTCGAGGCAACGGACGATTGTGTTGTGTCAAATAGACCACACATTCTGATAATTAGCGATAATCTGACTGACGAAGTCCAGGTGAGAACAAGAGTTATGACCACCACCGATCGCATTGTTCTATTTGCGGCCAGAAAAATGAGAACTGCGATTAAAAGAAAGAAAAGGAAAAAAAAAATAAAGTTTTTTTTTTTTAAGCAAGATATTTTTTTCCCGGAAACAAAGCCCACAGGATCGTACACGCCCAGGCTAGACATCATTGGCCGAGTGGTGATCACATGACGCAAGGAGGAAGCTGCCACCACCCAATTTAGTGGATGGGTATGAGAAGCCGCTACGAGGAAGTGGGGAGGACAGTTGACACCCCTCTGAACTATGGTGAGAATGTGGGAGTAGACTCTACCGAAAAAAAATGGAAAGAAGTGGAAAATTCCTAACCAAAAATAAAAGAAGTGGATAGGTATTTAGAATTATCGAGGAACCCCCCGGCGCCGACAAACCCATCCCGGTTTTGGTCGGCGTCCATATAAGCAAAGTCGTCGCGAGCGTAAATCAGACAGTTCGGGAGAGAGAGTTCCAGCAGAGAGTTCCAGATTTGAGTTCGGGAGAGACAGTTCCCAGAGTCAGTCACTTAGATCCAGACCACCAAAATAAGTTTTTTTTGAAAAGCGACTTTCGCCCGAAGACACACCAAAAAAAGAAAACAATTTTAAAGAGCAAACAACTTGTGTGTTAAAACTCGCCTAACAGAAAACAACGTGTCACAATCCATAGAACGGGTCGGGAGATAGACGCAGTCCTATGTATCTAACAACTAGACATAAAGTTTGTTATCCTTTTCTTTGATACCTTGAACTTTTGAGTTATCATTTTATTTCTTTTATACGTATTTGTGCGATACCACCCCGCTTGGACCCAACTTGCATTGCGGCCCGAAAGACTGATTGATTTCGTTGGCCTTAGATAGATTCACAACGTGGGTAGGCGGACTGGAGATCAACGCAGTTGCTTTGGTAACCAGGTGTTGGAAGCGAATTGGGAACGACGAGGCTGGTATCGAATAAAAGAAGTGATGTTTCATAGGTTATTTTTTTAAATAAAATCCTTTATAAACCACCAACGTTAGCCACTTGATGTGATGTCTAAATGTCGTGGTAAATTCCATGTTCCAAATTAACAGTTTATAATAATTCCAGTCGAATCCATTACATTCACCCACATGCTAATACCCTTGGTAAAGCTATGAATCATCTTCTTCTCCCTCCAGCTATATATATATATATATATATATTTTAACTGATTTAAAATATGTTTTTTCTCTACACAGGAGTTACCATGTTTCAAAAACCGAAGCCTAAAACTTAAAATTTAATTATATAATTAAATTAAAAGCATTAGTTGTTTCATCTTCAAGCGAATTTTGGAACCACTTTTCCGGACCGATAACATCAGGAACAGGAAGCCTCCTTCCTGACAGATCGACCATAATGAGATTCGAACCCGGCGCTCATGGTCAGAAAGTGAACGTTCTAACCACTCGGTCACGATATATATATATATATATATATATATATATATATATATATATATATATATATATATATATATATATATATATATATATATATATATATATATATATATATATATATATATATATATTATATCCTTGTTCTTTTCTTTTTCTTTTCTATTGTTTATCGCAAACTGATTTCGGTCAATTATATTTAACCATGACCAATTACTCTACAAGTCATATTTACGTTATTAAACCAAGTAAATATTACAAGTTCCGTCATTAAAGTTAGCAATCTTGTTCGTAGCAATAAACTGTAAAAGCCAGAAACAAGTGGTGACGACATTTAGAAAGAACATCCGGAAGAGATACTCTAACTAAAAGTTCTTTTTTATCTCAAATGGGAAAAGGTTACCAAAGCTTCTCGTCCTCGGCTTGAAGCCAAAAAAGTCATTTCATTGTTACTTTTACGAAGAACAAAAGGTCGACTTGACAAGGATTCTACAGGCTTGAAAGTTGAGTTCTAAAGCAAACTCTGTATTACGTTTGTCTTTTATAAATTAGTTACGTTCGTTAGGCGATTCTGACAGTATTAGAAATCCTAATAGGATTTAATCTTGCAGAGGACATTAGCTTTTAAAAGAAACGACAAGAAATCCCAAAAAAAGAAAGCGAAAAGAAAGGGTTAAACATCAATTGTAAGAACACAGAATTCATGGTTGTTAGCAGGAGGAACATTCCATGTAAATTACAAATTGGAGAAACCAAAATCAAACCAGCATGACAATTTGAATATCTGGGAAGCGTTTTAAAAGAGGACTGAAAACCGAAGGCGCATTGGGATAGCGAAAGATGCCTTCCAAAACCTAAGCAAAATAATAGCAGGAAAATTTCGTTAGTAACAAAGAAATAACTAATGAACTGTTATGTAATATAAGTCCTAGTATATAGCATCGAATACTGAACAATCTCCTTGCAGATAAAGTAAAAAAAAAACAGATATTTGGTTCTACAGAAGGATGTTGAGAATACTATGAACCGAATATATGAGCAATAAGGAAATTTTAGCGAAAATAGAATCAAAAAGAGCCTTATACTTAACATCAGAATGAAAGAGTTGGAATTTAAAATAGAATCAATGAAAATCGAATCTCATTATAATAGACAAACAGACATTCATTAGCGCATGCTCAAAGGACCGTCAGTAGAGAAGTTATAGTAATAAGAAGACTTTAGAGGAACCAAGCCCAATCTTAAACTAAGAGATAAACCTTATTTCAAAAGACAAGGATGAGTTTGAACAAAGATAGGCAAAACTTTCCACTTAAATAAGGAAAAATCAGGTGGAGACGTTAGAATTAAGAAGAATTTAGAAGGAACTTATATATATAAAATATATATATATAAATACATTTTTATGTTTATACATTCTTTTTATAGATACAAATATTTAAGTAAATGCTCTTTAACTAATTTGGCCATAGAGGAGCGTTGGGTTAGCAAGGTCGAATTTACTGCCTTTAAACATCAATCTTCTGTGGCCAAATCGGTCAGGCTATATGACGGTTCCGTATAGGATACAGGTTCGATTTCTGCCGGAGGACGAATATTTTCTATGAAGATTTCTCGGACATTCAGGCCGGTAAATGTTGTTAATACTGTTTATTATAAACAGAGCATTTACTTAAATATTTTTATGTATAAAAAGAATGTATAAACATAAAAAAATGTCTTAAAAATAATTGTCGAACTTTGTCCATTTCATATATATATATATATATATATATATATATATATATATATATATATATATGTCACTTCCTACGGACGATAATGGGTATATCCCCATTCCACATAAATATAGCAGTAGATACTGTATGTTGGTCTGCATTCGTAGATTCATTGACTCACTTCTAGGAGTTGACTACTTCTACGCGCCGCTGGCGAATCTTATATGTGTTGTTCTTGACCTAAGTATTATCGTGTGTGTGTGTAAGTGTGTGTGTGTGTGTGTGTGTGCGTGTCTGTTTGTGTGCATGAATACATACATATATACATACAAACAAACATGTTTCATTGAATAATATAGACATAATCTAAAAATCCCACAATTACTAATATATTCCCCATTGATCTCATTAAGAAAATAAAACTAATTATATATTATACTAAATTTTACACATCCAACTTAATCATAGACAATAACTCTTCTTCGTCAACTAGTGTTTTGGAAAAGACCAACATCGTATATCAGTTTAAACGTTCTTTGGACGATTTTATCTCTGACAAAAAAGTAAGTACCGTATTTTCCGGCTTGGAAGACGCACCTTAATATGGGAAACAAATTTCTAAGAAAAAAAAAGTCATTCTCATAGAAGAACACATTCACCATGCATCCCTCACATACTGGTACCACGTATTGTTTACATTAATCACTCGTCCGATTTTGTTTGTATGGCAATGACATACTAGCCAAGAGCAGAAACGCTCCCGCCGCTGCTAATAAACAGACCATGTTTAATATTGTGGCTCGGCTCCAGGAAGGTTTATAGTCTTAGAAATACCTGTAACCGCCAAGTACTGAGGTTACATTATATAAAAGACTGAATTAGATAGCTAACATTATAGTGTAATGACTCAACATACAAATCCACGTCCCTGTCAGTCAAGCCAATTAGGTGACCGTCCAAGCTTACTTGAATCTGGCCATTGCCTTACATTCGTCTTAAAAGACCCACACGTATTTTTCAGGTTTATTTTTAGAAGAAAAGTACGTCTTGTAAGTTGAAAAATACGGTTATTGGGATGTTTTGACGCATCGACTGCATTGTCCAGACTTGGCTCTGCTTATGCGCATCAAACAAACATCTATTTGGGAAGCTGTTCCACAGAGGATGCTGCTGTTATTGCAGAGATGCAAGAATAGAGCCAGTGATTGATGTACTACGGGAATATTTATACCCTTACAAATGCGTCAATCTCGATAACCCCGACGTAAAAAGCAAAATAATCGTGCGGGTTGCACAGAGTTTTATTTGTATAGCAATAAACATATTTTATTAAGGATATGTGAAATACCAATCGAGAGAGGCCGTGAAATCAACGAACCGTGTTCAAATTCCCGCCTCGTCTGTTGCGTTGACTCTCGTACTGTCACCATTCGGATAGATAGGCATGAATACTTTTTCTCCCTGTAGTGATTTTCCACGTGTAGCTTAGATGTGGCACAAGGCCGAAAGTAGGGGACACCCAGTGAGGATCGAACTCATTACTCAGTCGTAATTGTTCTAGCGAGACAAGCTTGTTAACCATTACACCGGCTCGGGGTGCCCAATTGATTTTCTAAGGGTAGTGTAGCTGTGGCACAAGGTCGAAAGTATGGAGCACCCAGTGAGCACCGAACTCACTATTCAGTCGTAATTGTTCTAGCGAGACAAGCTTGTTAACCATTACACCAGCTCGGGGTGCCCAAATGATTTTCTAAGCATAGTGTAGATGTGGCACAAGACCGAAAAGTATGGGGCACCCAGTGAGGATCGAACTCACTATTCAGTCGTAATTGTTCTAGCGAGACAAGCTTATTAACCATTACACCGGCTCGGGGTGACCAAATGATTTTCTAAGCATAGTCTAGATATTGCACAAGACCGAAAGTATTTGGCACCCAGTGAGGATCGAACTCACTATTCAGTCGTAATTATTCTAGCGAGACAAGCTTGTTAACCATTACACCACTTCGAGGTGCCCTACACGTACGCTATAGTGATTTTCCAAGTGTAGCTTAGATGTGGCACAAGGCCGAAAGTAGGGGACATCCAGTGAGGATCGAACTCATTACACCGCCTCGAGGTGCCCTACTCGTACGCTATAGATTAAATAGCAAAATAGGCCTAACTCTCTAGCCTTAAGGGCAATCAGGCTAGAAGAAGGAAAATTTCGAATTGAAAATTTTGGAAAAAGCCACTACAAATCACAGATAATAAATAAACGGAATCTGTGGAGAGCCATGAACGATTACATCCTGAAGAAATACGGTATGTAAAAAAAAAATAAAGGTATACTGGATTAGTAGATATTTGTATCTCACCTTTCGGATATTCTTCATAGATAGTAAGCTCCCGTGAGTGATTATCCTTCATACTTTAAAGAAATAATTACAACCACTTTTGTACAGTCGACACAGACGGTGGGCTTTGAGATAATGAGATCGTCATTAAAGTTCAAACAGATATAACCTTATCACGACTTTGAGATAAACTCGTACCTAACCTTACATTTGGCAATTCTATCATTTTCCTGATAGACAACGTAATATTAATGTTAATGTTCTGTGTACAGGCGACACATTTATAATTGGTTCCTGGCATATATCGGTAGGATGAAGTTATCTCTCTTGTCTGCAATAAACGATGAATATAGGTGCTACAGAAAAACGCTACATAAATATGTATGGATTCTTGTATCTTATCGCCATATCTATTACAACGTTTCGGCTGTTGTACGCTCCGGCCTTCTTCAGGTAGTTGGAATGTCGAACTAAACCTAACTGGATCACAAGGACACATGGCACAGTGGATAAAGGCGTTAGTTAGATCCAGTAACAGGACCCAAAGAGTGTGAGTTCAATACCCGGTTAAGGCAGTGGAGAACTTTCAGAGGCAAATTAACATGAGATAACAGATAAGTGACATCCATTAAACATGGCACGTTGAACTAGAACAGTCTACACATGTGAGTGAAATAAAGGGTTCAGTTCGACATTCCAACCACCTGAAAAAGGCTGGAGCGTACAACAGCCGAAACGTTGTAATAAATATGGTGACAAAGATGAAGACAATAGTCCGAATAACGTAAATTATGTACAGCCGTAATTGTTCTAGCGAGACAAGCTTGCTAGTCATTACATCACCTCGAGGTGCTCATAAAAAATGATTCTCTAAGCGTAGTCTTAGATGTGACACAAGGCCGAAAGAGAGAATCAAACTCAGTATTCAGTCGTAATTGAATTAGCGAGATAAGCTTGCTAACCATTACACCTACAAGGATATATTGATTTTCTAAGCGTAGCTTAGATGTGGCACAAGGTCGAAAGTATGGGGCACCCTGTAAGGATCGAACTCACTACTTAGTCGTAGCTGTTTTAGCGAGACAATCATACTAACCATTACACCACGGCGAGGTGCCCAAATGATTTTCTAAGCGTAGCTTAGATGTGGCACATGGCCGAAAGTGTGGAGCACCCAATGGAGATCGAACTCACTATTCAGTCGTAATAGATCTACACAAGCCATTTCTTGTCGACTATTCCACCAGGTACAAAACATGATTTTGCGTTGGTGTAGAGGTGGTTTTGTGGTGTGCGGCAAAGGGTACAGTGATGACAACCACGCTGTCGTACAGGACCCATTTTTCATCAATGGTGAGCACTCGATCAAATATGGGTATGTTGCCGATTAAGCAAGCTTGCTAACCATTACACCTCGTCGAGGTGTCAATGACAAACAAACAAAACAAAACAAAACAAAAAACAGAAAAAAAAATAGAAGCCATAGGGAACAAAAGTGAAAAAAAAACGGTAGACATGGACTCGGTTTACACGAGATTCAAAAAAACGGTAGACATAAACCCAATTTTCTCGAAATTCAAAAATTTAGACACACGTCCAGTTTGCTCGACAATGAAAAAAATGTTGGTCTGGTTGCATGACAGTCAAAAAAGTTAGACATATGCTCGGTTTACACGAGAGTCAAAAAAGCGGTAAGCATAAACCCAATTTTCTCGAAAGTCAAAAATTTAGACACACGTCCAGTTTGCTCGAGAATAAAAGAAAATGCAGTCAAAAAAGGTAGACATAAGTTCGTTCCACTTGGAACGACGCATTGTAGTTTCGGTTTGCAAAACTTTGTTGCTGTAGCCGACTAAAGAAATTCAAATAAATTTATCTTATTTAATTGAAGTAAATACAAATTTTATTTATTTCATTTCCTTCGAACTTGCTAATTCTGTGCGAAATTCTCTCAAAAACGCAACTTAGTAATCTTGGTCTTACCACTTAGAATTTCATTTAACATTATTCATTTAAAATTGATTTACTTTACTTCTCTTTAACATTTTTATCCTTAAAAGCAAATATGAACTTACATCTGGCGCAATCTGTATTTAACAGATGAAAAAAATATGTTGAATTTTACCACAGTTCCTACCAACGCAAAATTTTAAAAAATATTTGAAAGCCTAGACTTAAAGAAACAATTTATTAATCCGATTACTTTTCTAATTTTTCACTTTACAATTTCTACAGATTTCTCAAGAAAGTTAATAACATTTTATTATATCTCATTTTTTAGACTTTCTTTTTCGAAGACATTTTCTCTCGATTCTGTTTTTTTTATTATTATTTTATTCCGCCGAGCTATCTTGGACATGCATCAAGGTCGAAAGGTCATCAGGGAGACATTCTAGATATTGACAACGCAGATGACCAATCATTACCAATGCTACAGTTCTCTTACATCATCTAGAAAATGCTGTCAATGATATTAGATACTATGTCAATGTCTCTAAAACTCTATGTCTCTATTTAATCATGAAAACACCACGTTGAGGCGCCCTTGGCCATTTTTGATCCTGGCGTTCCTGAATAATTTTAACCCTTCTGCCTGTGCTCCTGAGTCAAAATTCGCAAATAATGGGTATGTAATGTTTCACGGTAGATATAAAAATAGTTACAAAAAATTCTAAGCATTATACTTTGTCGGAAGAGAGTATGATTACATGCCTTCAATTTATCACCAGAATTCTTTCTTTGTGTGCCAAATAAAACAACCAATAGGAAAACACGACGCAAGTGTTGACCCACCGTTCAACCGGTGGCTGGGAATTAAGTCATTATTTCTCTACCACCGGTAACGCGGTGGTCAGGGCTCAAAGGGTTAAACATAACAGTTTTCTGATCTAATACTTCTGTTTATTCTTTTGGTGAATGGAGGGGGAAAATCTAGTACGAATATAATTCAATGAATTTCCATGCATTCAAATGCAAATCTGCCTCGTAAAATCGATTGAGCTTCCTTAAAATTATTTCCGTTTTCAGATGGAGTTATTCAATTTCCGGATCTGACAGATTTTTAATAAACATAAGATGTAATTAACTATGGACATCTTGCAGGGTTTCGGGATAGCATTATAGTCACCGATGTATATGAATTTTTATAAGCAACTCAGAATTTTGTCCAGTAGTCAGGTTGCTAAAGTTTTTACACAAAAATAAGAGCTCAATTAGCTTAAGTTGTGGCTGGCTTTTTTATGCTTGGGTCGACTAAATAGAAAAAGAAAGACATTTCAGTGTGAGTAAATTAGTAGGATTGGTACAATTCTTGAATACTGTATAAAATAAAGTATTTATTAATTATTTTTCGTTACCATATTTGGCGGTATATAAGACGCACCCCAACTTCAGCAGGTCAAATCACGAAAAAATTAGGAATTAGTAAAATTAGTAAAATTATTATTAAATAGTACAGCCTAGGCTATATTTATGATGTGTTATTTTGGTTAAACAAGCCGTGATTACAATTAAATGAAAAATAATAGGAAAATAAGAACACGAGCCTATAAAAAAAACTTTATTATATCCAAAGGTAAGAAAACAAAATAAAAATCAAGTAATTATTACAATTAAGCAAAACAGTACAGTTACCATTAAAATTCAGTCAAAAATTTTCTTTTATATAACTGTACAATCTGAGTCTTGTAAACGTCTTAGTGGTATAATTAGGATATAAAAATTCAGATTGTATCATACCATTGCAAACGGAAGTTATCACAAGAAAAATCCTAATGAAACAAATATAATTTACAAATATTTAATTTGAATTCATTGCATATAATTTTAGTGAAAGTACTAATATTAAACGTGATGGAATTAATACAATGAATATTATCAATGATAACATGTTAATCTGCATAATGGCCTTTTAAATAATGACAATAGGTATATGAAAGTTATTCTACAGTCTAAACTAATAGGAGTTGCCAGGTAGCTAATTTCGGCTGACTATCGCGAATTTTAAAACTACATATGGCATACAAGACGCAAGGAAATTTTAAAAGATATTTTTAGTAAAAAAAAAAATCCGTCTTATATACCGTCAAATATGGTAATTCTTTTTTTCTTTTTAGCAGTGGAATTGCTTATGACTTGGTAGAGTTTGAGAAAAGCTGCCGAGAAACAATTTGGTTATTGAGAGAAGTCGTGGACTCGTTAATTATCACAAAATGCCTGAGAATAAATGCTCACAATTTGGACATACGAAAGAGCGGAGTTAAAGTGACTTAAAGTGAAAATATAAAGGTTCTCGACTTAATAAGGAAAGAAATGCATATTATTTTAAAGGTACTAAGATCTACGGTAAGTAGGAATCAGCTATCTTTTACTACAATATATTGTTATAATTGTTCTATTTTATTATTAGATATTCTTGTTAATATTGTGCCAAATATGATCTTCGATTAGAACGAATCTTCTATCAGTCACATAACTTTTAATAACTTTTAATTGTTCTATTTTATATATTAACTGTTAATCTTTTGTTGGGTCTTATCTATAAATTAAAATACCTCAAAAGTAGACGTGACAGATGAAAAATATTCGGTCCTATCTGTGGTCCCAGGTAACTGTGTGTGTGGATGTGACGAGGGAGCATATCCCGTACGGATAATGAGCTATATATTAGTACGAGTGTTTACATGTTTCTTTATATATACGGGCAGCAATCGTTTTATCCGCGTTTCCTTAAATATAACGAACAAGGAACATTTTATATTCAGTTTTTCTAGTTTCCTTTCAATTTTCCTCTCTTTGAAGGAGAAGTGTACAGAGAAAATGAAGTTTGGAAAAAAACACCAAATAAATGTCGTTAGTTTTTCAAAACTTTTAATTCTAAGAACACTCATAAATAATCCTACGAGTTAACTGTGAAAGTTAAGGTAAATGTCGGATGCTAAGTGGTGTAATCTAATGCCTAGACAGACGTAATACACACTGATTAATAAATAAAAATGGGGAGTCTATTTCAAAGACGAAGGGTCTCCACTATAATAACGTTTAAATTTACGCATACACATGCATACAGATACACACACACACGTATATATATATAATCAATATTTTGCCTATGTAGCTTTATTAACCAAAGAAAAAAAACACAAAAATTAAAAAATAACAGAATTTTCTTTTCTCCTCCATATTTAATTTGTGATGAAGCTTATATAAAAGCGAAACATGTTAAATTTATAAACGTTTTCTTGTTCTATCATTCTTTCGGATTCTAATTAATATTTGGTCTCAATTATATATATATATATATATATATATATATATATACACACAGCAAAAACAAAAATTGCCTCAACATGGAATAGTCATTTCAAGCCGTTCTGTACGTGGCTATCATCAGCCCCTAAATATATATATATATATATATATATATATATATATATATATATATATATATATATATATATATATGTTATGGTGACCTATCTACATTAGAATGAACTCTTCCTCCTTCATAAATACTTACCTTCGAGACTTCCTAAGCGAGGCAGTCGGGACGCAGTGTAACCTGACAGTTCGACGGACACTTCTATCTGCTGACTAATAACTCTCTTTTTTCATATATATGTTCTGTTATTTCAATACCTTGTTCAACCTACCTTCCTTCTTTCCGTGTTTTTTCTTTCTGGCCTCTAACAGGCCACAACATATATACACAACAATTAATAGGAGTAGATAGGTTGGCCTAACGTCTGGTTCCCACTCCTTGCCAGTCTTTCGAACAGGAGTAGAGGTTCATCCCATGTTAAAATCGGGTTCCTGGCTCCTTCGAAATACTATTTCAGTTCTATAATTCTAATGTCTCCGTCTCAACTCAATTGGAGTAGATAAGTTCACATATCGCCCGGTTCACACTCCTCACCGGCTTTTTGAACAGGAGTAGAAGTTTACCCTTGTTCCCTGTTTGGAATCGGGTTTCCGGTTCCTTCTAAAAATCTTTTCATTCTCTTTCACTCTCAATAGACCCTTGCGTCTTAGTGGCATTATCGCCTTACTTGGGATAACTAATTTTTTTAAAAGTATACACACACACACCTAATATAAATAATCAGGTGTCGAGATTATATTTGACCATGTACTAGTTTTCGATATCAAAGTACCTACCTAATTTGTCTTCATCACAACTAATCTAGATACACTAATATCTCTGACTAATCCTTCAACCTAAGGCTATTAATAACAATCCTACCCCGTAGACCTGCTTATCGTTTTTAATCATGGGAAAACTGTCTTAGCATTTGGCATTCGTTCTTATACTGGCATAATTTTGGCATTAGCTAAACTCCCCGATTTTTATTCATGTCCCTGAGGCATTGGAGGAACATCGGTGTCCGACGAGTCTGGTAATAGCTTCTTTTTTTTTTTTTTTTTTTTTTTTAATTCTAAATATATATTAGCAGTTTATATCGTACATTTCCTATAAACTAAGCTAAGTACTAAAACAAAAAGTGCTGAAAGCCTTCGTAATATCCCTTCCCCTATGCTAGTAAATACTGGACAATGTCTTCACAGACGGAGAACCGACTTGAGGCAACAGAGATTTGGTTCTAACGACGAACGATAAGAATATCGTAGACAAAACATGTAAGCAAAAAAAACAAGAACTACAAACTTCTGTTTACAATCCAAAAGATGCACTTGGAATGTATAGGGCAAAAATGAGAAAAGAGAGCCTAGACATTATTTACAGTGTTCGGACTGTTGTCCTCATGTTTATTGTAATATTCACGACGTTTCGGCCGTTGTACGACCCGGCCTTCTTCAGGTGATAGGAATTTCGAACTGAACCTTTTATTTCATCCACCGGGGTAGATTTTTCTATTTCCACGTGCCATGCCTCTGCCGGATATCTCAGTTATCTCCCTGTAAATCAACTCTTCAAGTTTTTATTCACCACTGCAGTAGCTTGCAACTGTTTGGGTCAAGTCACTGAATCCAACCAACGCTTTTTATCCACTGAGCCATGTGCTCTTGAGGATACATGGCCCAGTGGATAAAAAAAGGCCGGAGCGTACAACGGCTGAAACGTCATGAATACGGCAATAAAGATGAGGGCAACAGTCCGAACAATGTAAATAATGTAAATAATTACAATACCTCATCTCAGAAATATAAACAGAAGGCCTACAAAATTTAGCACTCTGTTGTAACCTAGGAAAGGTTACTTAATAGAATAATCACACGAAGGTTGGTAATGAATGATTATACTTAGGACAAGAACAACACATATAAGATTCGCCAGCGGCGCGTAGAAGTAGTAGTCAACTGTTAGAAGTGAGTCAAGTGAATTCCATATTGAATCTTCAACTGCATGATATCAACCAACCGCCCCACGTGGCACAAGGCTGAATTTAATGTGGGGTATCCGAGCCCGTGGGTTCGGTCAAAAATTCCCTGTAGACCCCGTATAAAACGGGGTCGGGTAGCTGTTTCCTGAGACGAGACTCTGCCCTTCGACATAGCCTCGTCTGGGGATACTCTCAGCCCGGAGGCAGAGAGTTTGACCAGTACAGATGGAGAGGAATCTCCAACTGCACACCAACATACAGTATTTACTATCAACATGTATTTATACTGTAATATGGGAACTACCTATTATCGTCCAGTAGGTATTTATATGCTAACTAAATCAACACTTACAGTGGTATATGAATGGAACTCATAATGAAAACAGCAGAAGCAGTGAGGAATTTACTTAACAAGTTTATGAGAATGGATGGTAGAACAGGAACAAAGAGGGGTGTTAAAGCAGCTAAAGATATTTAGACCAACAAGACAGGAAGTTGTAGAGAGCCGTGATCGCCTACATCATGATATGGCAAATTAAAAGATTATTGCGATATGCATAAGCAAAACTGGTGAACATCTGTATGGCTTTTTTTGGTCTGACCTGACTCTTGTAACGATAAAACGTGGTAGGAGTTAGATACATTCTAGAATGGTACGAAAAGGCCGACCAGCCTTTGGGCACCTTTAGCAATGGATCGTGTATATGAATTCCACCTGGTGTGGCTTTCCTGTGTCTTTTCTATCATTATTTTTCATGGCAGTTGTTCTCTACTTCCTGGTGCCTCGACCGCGTGAATTGAAGCCTGCTACTAGATTAGCTATTAGGTCTCACTGTTTTACTGTTGAAATAGCTAGCTGCAACCGTGTGTTCTAATAGCTTCTTCGCTCACACTTCTCGCCTGTGGAACAAATACATGGACAATAATGGCAAGCATCGTATCCGTTATCTTGCCCATTTATTCGCATAAACTGTCTCTTATTCTTTAACCCACTACTTCGAGTGGCTCCCGGGTCTTGTACAACGTAAACCTCAAAAAAAAAAAAAAGAAAACTGTTTTGTGATGTCAACGAATACTCATTGTCTCTTTCGCAATGATCGTTGCAGTAAAGACTTTGTAATCGCAGATACAACATATAGTAACGCCGTTGAACAATACTGGTGTCAGACGCCTTCGAAAAGCATTCGCAATAATACTACTTGCTCGATAATACTCGCTTGAATAGTGACCCGTATAGTGATCTAAATAGAGAAATAGTATTGTGAAGATAGTAGAGAATAGCGGTCCATATAATAATAGAGGATAGATTAGAAATGGTGATCGTTTAGACGTCACGCTTCTTCCTAATTATGCATTTCCTCCATGGCCACATGATCCATTTAATTCAATAATGGGATCGCCTGTATTTGTTCACTGGCGATCTATGTTCAAACTTAAGTGTCAGCAGCGCATTATGTGTCCTTGATGTTTCCATTTTCTCTAAAGGTACGAGGTTTCTAACTTGTTCAATTCAGGGTATCATTAGCATTCTTCTGTAGAGCGCATTTCCAATGCTTAAAGTATTTTCTTCATGTGATGAGATTGTCCAGCTTTAACTGCTATATACGGTAATGCTAATATTAGCTGTTTCCTTGTAAAGAAACATTCGGCATTCAACAGAGCAGCTAGTACTTCCGCTGCAATTTATAAATCTTTCTCTTGAAACAATTTTTCTAGAAAATAGGTTTCTCAAGGCCTCTAACTGTTATTGCTCTTGCCAGCAGTGATGAGGATTTCCTCTGTAATCTTTTATTTAAAGTAGTGTAGAACACATTTGTTATATCATTATTTTCTCTTTGAGTGGCATGCTATATTTTTTTTAGCTCATAAAATTCCTCAAGTGACGTGTTTCTATTATTTGGTACATTTCGTTGTTTGTGATTCTGTAGCGCCAGTCCACAAGGTTTACTGGCTCAGAGCCATTTTTAACCATTGATCTTAGAAAGCGGTTGCATACAACTGACTGTTTAGATATTTTTGAACAGGTTTAGCACTATTCATGACATCCATAGAAAAATCTCAATGTGACAGGGTTCTTTAAGAACATGATTAGATTTTTCAGGTTGATGTTTTGGTTTTGTAGCAAATTGCGGTGATGGGTTAAAGTACCTCTGGTACTTTCTATTCTACAGGGTGCGATGCGTAAATTGTCGCCATTTTATATTTATTTGTTAGATTTACATTCGTGTAGCCAGTGTCAGTTAAATTAATATATTTCTCATAAAATTAGAACGTGTGTTACTTTATATAAGGAAACGCGTAAAGTGATGAAATTCGAATGGTATTATTAGCTGTTTACCAATAAGGAAACATTTGGCATTCATTAACCGATCAGCCAGGACGGTTTTCGGCTGAAATTTATAAAATCTTTCTGTTAAAACACTGTTTTTATTTAGGAAAACTAGTTTCTCAAGTCCAGTAGATTTTATCGATCTTTCCAGTATTGAAAATATTCTATTTGAAGTGCTGGGGAAAGTTAAAAGCTATATTATGCGATTATTTTCTTTTCGAATTACATGTGCTATCCGTTTTAGTTGTTGCTGGTGTTGGTATTCCTCAAGTGATGTAGTTTCTGTTATTTTTTACAGTTCTTTGTGAATCTGTAGCGCCAGTTCACAATTTTCAAAGAAGGATGGTCTTTGCCAAGACCTTCAGGCTTCACTCACCCAAAGCCTTTGTTCACCATTGATCTTTGATCAGGTTTAGCGCCATGAATGTCATCCATATGAAAGTCTCGATCTGAGGAAGACTATAGATTCTATAGATTCGATGACTCGAAATTTCAGCTTAATGTTTTAGTTTTTTTGTAAGTTGTGGTGTTGGGCGAAACTACCTCTACTGCAGTCTATTCTGTGTTCACTTTCCTTCTGTCCTATATTAATATGTTATAACTGATCCATACTCCGAGGTATTTGAAGTCTTTAGTATTGGATACACATCCTGAATTTTTTATAATGGTTTCCAAAGTAGGTGCCATCACTGCTTTCATTCCAATTCCAGATCATAATTTATTATTTGGAAAGGTTTATCTTGAGTCCTGTATCTTAGAACACTTGATAGAGGATGTTTTCATTTTGATGATGGATTCAGGATAGGTGCCATTATTGCTTTCATTCCAATTCCTGATCATAGTTTCTTTTTTTGTTTGGTTTGGTTTGTTTCACGGCATATCAAACTGAATGATCAAAAATGTATTACTGCTATTAAAACCTATTTTACACTTTCATAGTGTTTTAACACCAGTTTGGGGGTTAAATATTCGCCCATAGCTGAGGCCACAACAGGTGCTACCACCCCGGCTAAGGGTGGACCTGGAAACACCAACAATTAAGAGGTGGTTCCACGATCCGAAAGCATCCTGACTAGATGTCTTGATGCCGGATGTAATTTATTGTCATATAAAGGACATGGATTTAGTTTATCGTCATACCCAGGACGCCTCATGGGGGGGGGGGGTTCTTTGCCTCTGCAGAAGTGCAGACGGCGTATTTTGAAACCCTAGCCGACAGGGCGATTCTGTTTGGGGAGAGTTTATCTTGAGTTCTATTTCTTGAAACACATACTTCCCTGGTACTTTTGTTAGGAAAGTTTCAAAATAATATTACTCACAAACCACGGCTTCGGGAGCCGCCTGGGGTTATTCTCCTGCTCCTGAGGCGTCCTCAAAAGGAAAATATCTAGGGGTCTTGAGTAATTTTCCACCGTATTGCCGTTAAAACAGACCATGCGTCACATTCGTTAGCCATGTTGGCAGACTGAAAAATACGTTTGTTTCTTAGAACACTTGTTAGAGAATGTTGATTTTCTGCTCAAGATTATTCTCATCCCAACTATGAATACCTATATCATCGCCATAGACCCCCCCCCTCATCACCAGTACATTGACTTCAATAGGAGAAGCAAAACTATTGTCTTCTATTAGCAGGCTGGCAGTAAAAGCTCATATTAATTTAATTTAAGCATGCTATCCAATATTTTTTAATAATTCTTGTACGTTTTACATGTTCTGATGATAGATTAATTTATACTTGTTCTTGTTAACCTGTAAAATGTTATGCATATCTTGATGACAACAGATATATTCACACAATCATTATAATGCAAAAAGTACATCCAGAAAGAAAAAAATGATTATTATTAATATTTGATTGGAATCAGACCACTTCCTTTGATAATGTACCAATACAAAATCTGATGGAAATGTTGATATTCTGTGTCCAGAAAACATTCTTCCAGTTATAGTCTGACATACAGGAGAAAGGCTTGACTGTGGGCTCACCATTATCACCAGTGATGGCAAACATTTATCTAGAAAACTTCAAGGAACAGCACCACTGAAGCCAACAATGATAAACAATTAAAGTTTAAATTTTTTAAAATATTTTTATGATGGATTCAGGGTAGGTTCCATCACAGCTTTCATTCCAATTCCAGATCATAGTTTTTGTTTTGGAAAGGTTTAACTTGAGTCCTATTTCTTAGAACTCTTGATAGAGGATGTTTTCATTTTGATGATGGATTCAGGGTAGATGCCATTATTGCTTTCATTCCAATTCCAGATCATAGTTTCTGTTTTGGAAAGGTTTATCTTGAGTCCTATTTCTTGGAACACATTGTAGAGGACGTTGATTTTCTGTTCAAGATTATTCTTATCCAGACTATGAATACCTATATCATCACCATAGAACCCCTCCTCATCAGTACATCGGTCTCAGGAGGGGGAAAAGGATCGTTGTTTTTTATTGTTAGATTCGTTTGGGATGTGATATGGAATGCTTAAATTATGAGTGCTCATCTAAACATATATGTGCTTGTATATGCTCAGGACATAGTCAAGGAAAAGATTAAGTAGACTGGGCTCTCGTTTCCCCCTGACGAGGTTTGAAATGTTTCCGTATTGAGATCCTCACCAGACATGTAAGATTTTGTAGACTGATAAGGTTCCTCAATCAGATCGAAACCTTCAGTGGATTCTTTGAGGAAATTTTCCTGAGATTATATTTTGATACGGTAAAATACGGCATGCGAACTAAGGCTGCCATGTATATGACTTTCTCCGGATATGTCCGCCATTTAGATGTCAGGTTCTACTTCCGAGAGGAAATTTTATAATTCTTCAAAAGTCTAGAATTTCATCTTCCTTCGTTTTCTCCACGAAAGATGCAATAAAAACCTGGAAAATCGTTCATTTTTTTTGTCCAATGTTGACAAAACTCAACTGAAATTTTTGAAATCATATATACTGTCAAGTATTGCTTTTTTGTTATTCAGTTCCACGCATCAACCTTTGAGCTCTGACCACCGCTTTACCGGTGGTAGAGAAAAATGACGTAATGCCCAACCACTGGTTGAACAATGGGTAAACACTTGTAACTATTTTTATATGTACCGTATGATAACAATCATTTGCGAATTTTGACTCAGGAGCTCAGGCAGAAGGGTTAAAATTGTCCTAGAACGCAGGGTTCAAAGGGTTAAGACCAACGTGACTCTAGAGAAATCACTTAAATTTAAAAATATTTCTTAATAAAAGCACAGTACTAGATTGGTATCTATGTCTCATCATTTTACATTTGAAATGGCTAGATGTAAATGTAAGTTCTCTAATGATAAATGTACGCAGTTGTAGGCTTTAAGAAAGCTTTATTCAACTGAAAATACAAGGTCTGAGTATAGTGTCCTTTTATAGTCCCAGTAAACAGAAATAGCTCTTTCTCAAAGAAGAGAGTAACAAAACAAGGGGAGACCACTCTTCATTATTTATAACAAGTTCTATGCTAACAGTTTCTTCTTTCGTACTTCTTGTGGAACTCTCTTCCGGTCTCTTGCTTTCCAGTCAACGTTGATCATCAAAATGTTAAATGCAATGTCAATCGTTATCCTATGCCTTCTTAATTCCTGTTCGTTTATTGTCCTCTTGTGGGAGATAGAAGATAATCAGTTATAAATGAGTTGATTATCTTATGACAACGTCCTGTCCCACCATATATCGGTATATTTGGCTTGGGTGTTTATTGGTGTTGTGTAATCATTAAAAGAAAATCCACAGTGTTGATAAATAAGAAATACATTTTTATATACACAATATAAGAATAAAGAAGTATTGCTTTTTTTTGTTCTTCAATTCTACACATTAATATTTCTCATATGACTTTTACAAAAACACATGAAATGTTGGAAGTAGAATTATTTTCTTACGCTTCACTTAAGGTTATTTTTTTAACAATTCTCATCCATAACAAAGCCACTGTCATTATATTATTTATTGTTAACAATTCTAGGTAAATGACAACGTCGTCTGTGTTTTATTATAAATTCTGCAAGGAAAGGTGGTTCTTTTCATTTCTCATGTGACTCTTATAATGGCTACTGTGTTCTAATGGTAACTTCCTATGCAAGCAGATCTCTTTCAAACAATACCTTCTATTACTTCCGGTTTCTTTGTTTTCTTTTCTTGTTTTTTGACGTTGTTTTTTATTGTATACATCATATGGTTTTCTTTTTTTCTTTTTTTTTTCTTGTTATTTCTGGCAATTTTTTAATTTTTTTTTTTTTTTTTTTGCTCTTGGTTCTTAGGGTTTTTTTTATTCGTATTTTCTTGTTTTTTCTTTCTTTTTGTCATCTTTTTATTTTTTTCTTGTAATATTTTTTTTGTTATTTTGTTTTTCATTTCATTATTCTTAATATTTATTTTCTTTTTCTTTTTGTTTTATTTTTTCTGTTTTGTTGTATTTTCGTTTTTCTTTTTTTTTTCCTTGTTTCTGTTTTGACTTATTTTTGTTTTTTGCTTTTTAGTTTGTTTTCTTTTTTGTCTTGTTTTTGTTTTTTGTTTTACTTTTGTTTATGCTTTTTTTATTTTATTCTTGTTTTTCCTTTTTTTGTTTTGTTTTTTTTTCCTTTTGTTTTTCTTTTGTTTTTGAGTTTTTTGTACTCTTTTGATTTTTGAATGTTGACATTTTGGTTTTATTTATTTTTATTTCTGTTCTTGTTTTTTAAGAGAACAAAAATCTTTATTTTTCCAAAGATGATGCCAATATTTTCTTAAAATTTTAGAATATTGCCTACGCCTCCTTCTAAATCAGACATTGATTCCTTACATCTAAGTTTGGGAATAAGTTTCTTTCTGATATTTTTAAAACCTCTTATTGTCGGGGTTCTTTAAGCTCTTTACTAAACGCAACTAAGAAGAAAGGCTTATCAGCAGCCGAAAATACTTGCCTGCAATGCGGCAAAATGCATGTTGCAGAAAACAGTTGTAAAGGGTACATTTTCTTGTTGTTTTGATGCATAAACGAGATCTTTCTTTTCTTTTTATTTGCCGTGTCCCTTCAGGACGTAGGCGATGATGGCTCTCCACTTCCCCCCAATCCCTTGTAGCTCTCAATAAGTTTTGTCCCTTTGCTACTCCTCCCAGACCCTGTTCTGTCATCCACTTGATTAAACCCGCTTGGTATGTCACGCGTTGCTTTCCCGTCTCTCTCTTTTCCTCTATTCGACCTGTGAGTATCAGATTCTCCAAGCCCTCCTTTCTCATTACGTGTCCCAGAAATTTAAGCTGCCTCTTCCTGATGTTAAATATAAGCTTGTTTCCATCCTCTCTAAAACCTCATCGTTGCTCACACGATCGGTCCATGATATCCTCAGCATCCTTCTGTAGAACCATACCCCGTTGTCGTCATCTTCTAAGGGTAAGTGAATGCACTGAACCCGACTGGAATTCGAACTCGGCTCTCCGATTTCTTATTACAAAGAACTTTAATGGTTGACAGAAAATCAAATCTGACCGCTTTATTTTGAAGAAAGGAAATCCGAGTAAAAAATGAATAATAATTGACAAGGCTTCATGTAAGAAATTTAAATCTTATTCCATCTATTATTACTAGTGGAATAAAAAGCAAGAGAAATAAGATGAAAGAAATCCTAGATAAAAATGAATAATAATTGACAAACTTTCATGCAAGAAATTCAAATATTATATTTAATATTCAGTCAGTTATGTGCCATGCGTGATACACGTTTAGGCGATGATGTATCTTTCAATACATGACTGACGAGGCAGATTTTTTTCCGCAGTAGTTTGCCATTTCTTTCTGCAGTAGACCAGTTGCTATCCATGGCTATAGACCCCGGTCTGTCCTGCTATTTACCCATAGCTGGAGGGACAAGAAGAGGCTTCATACCGTTCTCAAGGGTATTTGCACTTAAATGAATGTAATGGATTCGACTGGAATTCGAACTTGGCTCTCTGATTCTTCAATCCGAACCGCTATCCATTTCTTTACCGTATTTGCAATAAAAACAAAAGAAATAAAGATAAAAAGAAATACGAATAAAAAAAAAGAAATACGAATAAATTCATAATTACTTAAAATATTTCATGTCCTAAAAATTCAAGATGATATTTCTACAACTCTTGCGTAAAAATGATAACCAATACGACTGAGGGGAATTGAAGTGTAATATTTCAAAATGTTAAATTTGATATTTTGTCCACAGTAAAACACTTGTAGGTCAGACATGACGTGAGAATGTGCTTTTTAGGGCAACAGGGTTTGAAAATTCGAGTCTTAAAGATTTGACCAAGTACGTCACAAAGAATTATGAAATTTGAAACGATAGGTCGATATGATTTATTTTGGAAAAGTTATTAGAATAATCCAGCACCTGTAGTGCGAGCAAACCGCCAGCAAAGGGATAGAAAATGAATTTAGTAAATGCACATAAAGCTTTAAAGTGAATCAATCCTGACAAAAGTTCTATCATTACTCCTTATTGGCAGCCACAATTTTTAAATTTAGGCTATGCAGATGACATAGTGTTGATAGCAGACTCGGAAAGAAAAGTACTGCATCTGCTGTAAAAGGTAGCAATAACAAAAGTATTTTAAGGGTTTATCTGTCGTTAAAGTTACTGAGCTAAGCAATCTTGTTCGTAGCACATATGGCGAATGTAAAAGCCAGAAAACAAGTGGTGACGACATTCAGAAAGAACATCCGGAAGATACTGTTAACTAAAAGTTCTTTTTATCTCAAATGGGAAAAGGTTACCAAAGGTTCCTCGTCCTCGGCTTGAAGCCAAAAAGATTAAAAATAGAGATATTTGATTGTTACTTACTTTTACGAAGAACAAAAGGACCACTTAAACCAAGGATTCTACAGGCTTGAAAGTTGAGTTCTAGAGCAAAATCTGTATTCATTTAAAGTTTACGCTTGTCTTTTATAAATTAGTTACGTTCGTTAGGCGATTCTGACAATATTAAAATTCCTACCAAGATTCATTATTGACGACCACAATCTTAACAACATAAGATATGCAGATGACACAGTGTTGATAGCACACACAGAAAAGAAACCACAAGAAATCCCAAAGAAAGAAAGCGAGAAGAAAGTGTTAAATATCATTTGTAAGAAGACAGATTTCATAGTTCTTAGCAAAAGGGACAGCCCAATATGCAAATTACAAATTAGAGCTACCAAAATCAAACCAGCATGACAATTTGAATATCTGGGAAGCGTTTTAACAAAGGATTGAAAGCCGAAGGCGCATTGGGATAGCGAAAGATGCCTTCCAAAAGCTAAGCAAAATATTAACAGGAAAATTTCGTTAGTAACAAAGAAAAAAAACTAATGTTATGTAATATAAGTCCTAGTATATGGCAGTGAATACTGAAAAATCTCCTTGCAGATAAAGTAAAAGAAACAGATATTTGGTTCTACAGAAGGATGTTGAGAATACTATGAACCAAACATATGAGCAATGAGGAAATTTTAGCGAAAATGGAAACAAAAAGACCTTTATATTTAACATGAGAAAGAAACAGTTGGAATTCAAAAAACAATCAATGAAAATCGAACCTCATTACTAATCGTCAAACAGACACGCTCGCTAAATATTAACACATGCTAAAAGGCTTGTCAGTATAGAAGTTACAGAAATGAGCAACTACCATGGCTAATTACTTTACAAGCCATATTTTTTGTTATTAAACCAAGTAAATATTACAAGGGTTGATCTTTAGTTAAAGTTACTAGTCTAACCAATTTTATTCGTAGCAATATGGCGAATGTAAAAGCCAGAAAACAAGTGGTGACGACATTTAGAAAGAACATCCGGAAGATACTGTTAACTAAAAGTTCTTTTTATCTCAAATGGGAAAAGGTTACCAAAGGTTCCTCGTCCTCGGCTTGAAGCCAAAAAGATATTTTAATGTCACTTAACGTTTATGACGTCTTAGACTAAGGCTTCTACAGGTTTGAAAGTTGAGTTCTGAAGCAAAATATTTTTCATTTAAAGTTTAAGTTTGTCTTTTATAAATTAGTTACGTCAGTGAGGCGATTCTGAGAAAACTAGAAGTCCCCCAAGGATGCTTTATTGGTAGCCACAATCTTCACAACATAAGATATGCAGATAACAGAATGTTGACAGAAAACACAGAAAGGAAACTCCTACAGAAGGTAAAAAAGGAAAGCAAGAAGAAAGGACTAAGCATCAATTATAAGAAGATAGAATGCATGGTTGTCAACAAAAAAAAAAACACTCCAAGATGAGATCTAAGAATTGGAGGTAAGAAATGCATTCCTAAAGCTAAGCAAAGTATTAAGAAACAAGACAATTTCGTTAGAAACAAAATAAAAAAAGATTTCTGAACTGTTATGTAATATTAGTCCTTCTATATGCCAGTCGATGCTTGATAATGTTCTGAAAGATACAAAATATACTTGAGGCAACAGAAGGTTCTACAGAAGGATACTGAGAATATCATGTACAAAAAACGTGAGCAACGACGAAGATTAAGGAAAAATGGAAACAAAAAGGACACTTAACATCAGAAGGATAGTTAAAATTTATCAGGTACATAATGAGGAAAGAGGGCTTGGGGAATTTAATACTCGAAGGACATTTTGAAGACAAGAAGGACAGAGGAAAGCAGTGAATAACCTACTTAACGAGGTTGTGTAAATGATTGACAGAACAGAAATTAGGAGAGATAGCAAAATGGTAAAAATTACTATGTACTAGAAAGAAAAAGAAGTCGTGGAGAGACATGATCTCCCTGAAGAAAGACGACACATAGATGAAGAATTAAACGATCACTGCTGATAAATGAAAACCGTAGACCGACGGTCCGAGTAGACGCAATGAAAAGAAAGTAGAATTAAGATCAAAGAATTACGACCAAAATATAATGAAAGTTAAAAGGATTCAGCTCAGCTAGAAGAAAAGGTAGCAGAACTAAAATTAAACTTAAAGAAATACTATCATAAAATTACTAAACGTTACCGCAGGCATTTTGAAGGTATGTTTCATAAATATACATATAATGGCTAAGGTTCGTTATTAGTAATAGCAGCAGTACATAATACAATTCATTAATTTATAACTGAAATCCCTCGCTTTAAGTAGACGTGTAATGAAATAGAGTCGAATGGACAAAGTTTCATTATTTCAAATCGTCTGACCACTTCCGACAGTTTGATTTGTTCAAAGAAGAAAGGGGCATTGGATCATCCTTTTATGACCCTCTTTAGTAAGAACACATAATCTGGTATAAAACCACATTAAGGAAAGGCAAAGGGTGATTGTGCTGCGCCAGTCTTCTAACTGGAAAGGTTCTGTCTGTTTTTAAAAATCACTATGCGGAAACCAGACTGAGATTAAGGAATTATGTAGGTTGGTAGAGATCAATAAATTGAAATCAATATGAACAGACGAACGTAGATGTGAGAAGAGAGCATCAGATTTGAAAAAGATATAGACAGACCTGAACATAATTAAATAAATAGATAGTTTGATCGATAAATATGAACAGAATTAGATAGATAGATAGATAGAAGTAGAAATAGATAGATAGAAGCAGAATTTTATATATATATATATATATATATATATATATATATATATATATATATATATATATATATATATGAGAAGAATTAAATAGGTAAATAGATATGAGCAGAGATAGCTAGATAGATAGAAGCAGAATTAGAGATATAAGCAGATATATATATATAAGCAGAATTTATATATATATATATATATATATATATATATATATATATATATATATGAGAGAGGATACATAGATAGATATACACAGAATTAGATAGATAGATAGATATAAGCAGTATATATATATATATATATATATATATATATATATATATATATATATATATGAGCAGAAATAAATTTGAGTAGAATTAGATAGATAGATAGATAGATAGATAGATATGAGCAGAATTAGATAGATGTGAACAAAATTCGATTTATCTGAACAGACTAAAATAGGGAGAGATGAATTGCTTGAGGTGGTGAACAGAGTGAAATAGATATTTGACTTATATGGACAATTTATTTTCTTTTCAACGTCATTTCACGTTCAGTCTCGAATGTATTGAATATCAGTAATGTATATGAAAGTGTAAATGCGCAGTGTGATTCCTTGGTAGGAATGTGTCTGTGTCAGGACATTTTATGAATTGCTGTCCTTTGCGACAAATAAACTGGGACGCTCCTCCGGCCCACCAAAAAAATTCCCGTTCTTTTCCAAGAAATAATATTATCTGTTGATTATATTCTAAGTTCATCTGTTGCGATGTTTTCTATTACAAGTACCCAAAAAAAACATTCAATGACCCAAACAAGAAAAAAATTCCCGCCCAAAATTCCCGCCAAAATATTTCTGCAAAAAGAAATTCCTGTTTAACATAATGGTTACGTTCTTATTTATTAGTGGTTATAATATGGATAGACGCTTATTAATTAAAAAAAGATTCCGTCTCTGCGGTGGTAGGAGACGCCTAGCCAGAAGAGTGGGGGACGCGATGCCTTCTAAAAACATTTGAAAACCTGACCATGCGTAGACTTAAATAAACCCTCTTCTCAACGAAGTATTGACAACCAAATTGTCGTTTTCATAACAGAATTAAGTCTCATTTTCACCCAGACTATTCAAAAATAGTCGTTTCCACGACACAGAACAAGTACAGTTCGAAAAACAACGCTTTACGTTGAATACTCAGAAGGCACGAACGGATTGTGTCCGGAACTTCGAGAACTCAAATCAAATCAAATCGAAAGAACTATTAAGAACATTTCCATTTTTATCATTTCAAGGTAAATAAACCCTTTTAAAAAGGTTCGACCTTGCTGAAACTCTTTTATTGTACCTTCTTCTTTGTACTTTTTTTTTTCTATTCGCTGGCATTTTTCTTATGATATTTTATGTTATTTGCTTAATATTGATTGTAAACTTGATCTTTTTCTCATGACTACCATTAAGCCTTATTTTAGAAAGAATAAGTTACTTGTCCAGGAATTTCTTACCGCCTTTTCCGAGCGCATAAACCACCAAATTTGTGCATCAGTAATATTTAATAAAATTTTCTTTTCTTTTATTAAAACTGTTTGGTTTTATATCGCATTGAGTATCTGTCATTTTTACGGTGTGCCTTGTTGTCGCTTGATCTTCATTCTCCCTAATCTCAGTCATAAAACATATACAATAGTTTCTTTTTTCTTTCTTTTTCCTTTTTCCTTTTTTTTTTTTTTTCATAGGACTTCTTTCGATAATAATTTATTTTAATTAATGACCATTTTAAATATTTTCGAAGCACTCCCCTGATCCTCTCATGACACCCCTGTTGAAAATCCCTGGATTAAAACAATGAAAATTATACACTAAGTTTTGCAAGGTGCTTACGATAACATAATCTGCAAATGCCAGTTTGACATTCGAATTTTTTAAAAATATATAAGGGGAAACCCACTGGTTTAGGAGAAGAAAAAATCTGAATTCGAAGATAAAAAAAGATGTTTGGAGACATTGGGACACACTGCAACATTCTTTTGTTATCAGATCTGATGTTGGTTGGTTGGTTGGTTGGTTGTTTTGTTTTATGGCATATCAAAACCTCAGTGGGTCATTTACTGACAACAAAATTTTTGAAATACATTCATAGCGTTAGTTTGGTAAAATAGGTGTGTATGTATACATATATATTTGAACCATTTTTCAATTACTCATATTTTTTAGTACAATCACATGTATTGCTTGTAATATTTATTTTTCAAAAATATATTGCTGGTAATAGTTTTTTTTTTTTTTTTTTTTTTTTTTTTTTTCAAAAAATTAATTTTGGTAATAATTTTTTGTAAAGTATTTCTGGTATTAAAACCTATTTTTACACTTTTATAATGCTTTTTACCTCAGTTTCGGGGGTTAACTATTTGCCCATATTTGGGACCCTAACAAGTGCTACCACACCGGTTCAGGATGGACCTGGAAACACCAGCAATTAAGAGGTGGTTCCATGCACCTCAAAACCTCCTGCTGTTGAACGTAGTTTATCGTCTTACCTAAGACGCGGATGTAGTTTATCGTCATACCCAGGACGCCCCATTGGGCGGGGGGGTAGGTCTTACACCTCTACAGAGGTGCAGTCGGCATATTCTACAGCCCCAGATGACAGAGCGCATCAAATCTGAAAATACTACTCGTTTCTACACTAGCTTTCAACACTATAATCAAATCATCGTTGTGAGTAATCTAACCGTTCAGTTTTAAACTGAACTGCTGAACCCTTATGATTTAGAATCGACAGGACATTGTACTACTATTATTATTGTTATTATTATTATTATTATTATTATTTCCTTGTGTTTCTGTTCCATACATATTTCCTTCCGGGCCCCAACCAGAGACCTAAGGTCAGAAATGACATGAAGATATATGCCACTGATCATTTTTTCTAAGACAATCAAATATGACACACATTTTACATCGATAAAAGCTCTTCGTAATGTGTGAGCTGTATTTGTGAGTACAATATTTTGTATTTCTTTAAGATATGGGTTACTAGAAATCACTACAATGAGTCTATCGGAACTTTTTACAACCAATTTGAGGGCTTCAACTACAAATAGAATTATTGATGTCCTCATGTGCCATATTCTTTAGATTTCTATTTCAAGATCCTTGTATTTTGAGTTTTTTGAAGATCTTCAAAGATACATTGCAGTCTGCAGGGACAGACATGTCAATAAGAAAGGGTTGTTTTTTTTTTTTTTTTTTTTTTTTGTGGTCTTTGATCAAGACGTCCGGGCGATTAATTTTGATTGTTCAGTCTGTGTGTATTGTATAGTCCCATAAAATTGTTAGGGGTCCTAACTCTCTAACAGGGTCTGGGTGATGTTCATATCAGTTTCTTGCAGTTTCCTTCCCGTAAAAGTGGCATATGTTCCAGTGCAGTTATTGGCCCATTCAAACATGCCAAGCTTTATATTCAGTGAATTCTAACACTGTACAACCTGATACAAGATGGTCAATTGTTTCTGGATATTTATCACAGAATCTGCATTTTGGGTTAACACAATTTTTCAGTATGTCTGCTTGGTTATTTCTAGTTAGCAGGCATTGGTCTTGTGCAGCAAGAATAAAACCTTCCGTTTCAGCTTTTAACCCTGCACTACATGACCACAGATGAGTACAGGGTTTGTTTACGTCAGCTTGTTTGATACGGGCAGAGTTATGACCATGAAGAGGCTTATCTTACTATTGTTTGTGCATTTGGTACCTTGCAGTTGCTTTTGCTTTCTTTTCTACCTTCTTTGCTGCTGAAGTAGGTGTATTTGCAATTCTTCACGCACTTGAAATTCTATTTTCAATATGCTGCTTTCTTTATTATTATTATTATTATTACAATTGTCATTATTGTCATGTGGATATTTTTGACTGATCATTTTTTGTAAAGATCTCACAAATTTTACATAGATAAAGCTCTTCGTAATGTGGAAGCTGTACTTGTGAGTACAATATTTTGTATTTCTTTAAGTTAAGGGTTTCCAGGAATCCCTTCAATGAGTCAATCGGAACCTTTTCCAATCATTCCGAGGGCACCAAATACAACTAAAATTATTGATGTCCTCATGTGCCAGATTTTTTAGATTTCCATTTCAAGATCCTTGTATTTTGATACTTTTTTGAAGATCTTCAAAGATACATTACAATCTGAAGAGACTGCCATGTCAATAAGAAAGCACATTCCGTTTTTGTGGTCTTTGATCACAATGCTTAGGCGATTAGCTTTGATCGTTCTGTCTGTGTGTATTGTAAAGTCCCATAATATTGTTACAAGGACCTATCTCCATAACTGGATGTGGGTGATGTTCATACCAATTTCTTGCAGTTCCCTTTCCGTAAAAGTTGCATATTTTCCAGTGTCGAAAACATGCCGAGTTTTATATTCATTGGGTGCTAACAGTGTGCAACATTATACAAGATGCCCAATTGTTTCTGAATATTTATCACAGAATCTGCATTTTGAGCTAACACAAATCTTCAGTATATGTGTTTGATAATTTCTAGTTAGCAAGCATTGATTCCGTTCAGCAAGAATAAAACCTTCCCTTTCAGCTTTTAACCCTGCAGTATGTAACTTATTATTATTATTATTATTATTATTATTATGAATTGAGAAAGCTACACGCCAACAAAATGAAGCTTGGGTAAAAAATATACAAAGTCTAATATACCTACCATGACATCCTGTCTGATAACTGTATACCACGCACACGCATCACAGCCAAATGTTCGCATTATGGTGACAGGTGTTGTACGCCCTCTGCAATGCTACGTGTTGCCTTAAGGCAACACGTAGCATTGCAGAGGGCGTACAATTAGAAATATCTTCGGATCGATTATTCCAAAGATCATCGTAAATTCTATGTTCCTAAGACAACTATTTTTAATTGTTATTAGAACGAGTGTTAAGTCATTCTTGTTTTTGGTGAATACTGCTGCAATATATAGACTGGTGCCCCCACTGTTCATCTCGAGGTCCTCGACAAAATCCAGAGACAGATATTCAATGTGATAGGTCCTGATCA